>PVIW01013176.1:0-28546 GCA_004026585.1 Noctilio leporinus | reverse complement strand
AAAAAAAAAAAAAAAGTTTTTTGATGTGTGTCATGTACTGTGGATGGTGTTTATGTTTGAGCTTGAACTCTGACCCTGTCTTTCTCCACAGGTGATGTACCGAAGGGTTTTGCAGCAGGCGGGGTTCATACAGTTTGCACAACTTCAGTTCCTGGAAGCTAAAGAGCTCTTCAGGTAATTTGAGGTGTTGGTAGCAAGACTTCCCTTCCAAGTGCTCTCGGTGGTCAGGGCCTGCATTCCAGCTATGATGCTGTAGTGGAAACACTGCTGGAGTTAGACTGTGCTTCGGATGGAAATGGTGAGGCTCATTCGTGATTTCCCCACCCTCCTGAGCCTTTAGTTTAATTAAAGAGGGTGGGGGCTAAGGAGGGGTGGACATGACAGCTTTGTGAAGAGAGGAGAGGGCAGTCTAAAGAGTGAATCTGATAACCTGAAGGATTCTTAGGAAAACACTATTGTTCACTTCTTTTTGCCAGGGATTTTTACAAGAAGCTATGAGTTTAGAAAAAAGCAGCTGCTTTTGGGAAGACTTATGGAAGTTCCTTGGCTTTATGAGTAACCCCGTACCATGGGGTCATCTTGCCCACTCCTGTCTGTTTCCCAGCTGTCCTTTCCTGTCATGCTGTGTGCTCAGTCAGGTCATGGTTCACGTGGTTGCTCAGCATGCTTTGCAGAAGATTAAGTTAAACCTGCTACCATAGTCTAAATACCCTACTAAAGCATTGCCTATGAATACATTTTTAAAATGTCTGACTGGAATGGATTCTGCACAGTTTAGAGCCATCTACATGATAAGATATATATGAAGCTTCCAGAGAGACCCTTTCCATCTCAGTAACAACCACAGCAGAATGCCGCTCTGTAGCTTGCTGCCCAGTGCCCATTCAAGGCAGTGTTTGCAGTATGGCCCAGACCACACTGACACCCTCCATGGCTCTGCTCTCTTCTTGCTCTGTCAACAAATCAGTTGTAGAGAACAGACTTCTGAGTAAAAAAGAAAGAGTGCATTGAATCATAATACCCTATATACCCTTTATTTATGGAAATTATGCTGTTACTTATTCCTGGAAGATCAAAATAGATTCTCTGGCCCTATGGACTAAAGTTCATTCCTCTCATGTCTTGCCTTCTCCCTGCAGTATTGAAGGTCGCCTTGCTTGGGTCGTGGCTTTTTCTCATGGCTTCCTTTAGACTACAAGGTGAATGGGCATGACGCATTCCTAGAGAAGTTGGCTGATTTTGTAAGAGAATTAATGTAGGGATTATCAGTTGTTACACTCCATGCTTCAGTCTCACTATAGCTTACCTTTAAATTGGCTGCTACTCAGCTTTTGTCCCAAGTGCAAGTGAGAACATTGGTATTTGAATTAGACCCTCCTAAGACGATTCTATCTTCCTTGCCTGTGCCCATGGCAGACACTGCTAATACTCATGATCATTTTTCCTCATTGATCTGGGACTTGTCCTCAGATTCCTTCTCAGTTTGGTGCTAGAAGCCACAACTGCTGACTAATCATGGTTGGCAGCTGAGATAGAACCTGTGTATTTATTGTGTCATGGAGACTCGTACTATGTGTCTAGTCCTCTGGGAATTGTGCAGCCTGCTCTTGGACACAGTTATAAGCATGAGAACTAGGACGTGAGGGTAGGACAGCACCCTGTTCTTGTGGAATGTGCATCGCTGCAGTGAGTAGAGTGCAAGGAAGCATTGTGGAGCAGGAACTGAGATTGGAATTTGTTCTGCCCCTTAAGTGATGAACAGAAGTCTCCCAAATGGTGAACCATACTTTATGCCAGGGTTTCTCATCTATAGCACGTCAACACGTTGGGATACACCATAGAATGTGTTATAGCAGCCCTGGCCTCTCCATACTAGGGGCCAATAGCACCCATCCCTTGTGACAAAAGTATGTCCGGACATTGCCAAATGTCCCCCAAGAAACAACACTGCTTTTCATTAGGAGCCACTGCTTTAGGCAAAGGGAATGGCAACGGTAGAGGTTAAGAGGCATGAATTGTGTGAATGGGCAGAACAGTGAGATGGAGTGGAGAGCTGGAGTGTGGGAGTGATGCTGGCAGGTAAGGCTGTCAGGTGGTTGGGACCTGTTTGGGAAGAGTCCAAATGCTATGCTGAGAAGCTTGAATATACCCAGGGCTACAATAGACCCACTGAAAGTGGTAAAGAGCAGGGTGGGAGGAAGAAGGCCAGGAAAGTGAAGGAAGGCAGGTAAAATGAAAGTCACAGGAAGTGCAGATTCAGGCCCTGCCTCCAAAACTCCCATTTGGTGTGTCTGCATGGGCTATGCTCTGTCTCCTCAAGGGGTTTCCCGCAGGCAGGTCTGATCCTGGCCAGAGTTGAGATCCACAGTTGGTGATGCTGTTGTTAACTGTGGGTCTTAGGAGGTGAGGACACTATGCTGGTTGTTTGAGTTGTTCTGAAACATTCTCAAGTCACCACAGAAATGGCCACATAAATGCCTCTGTGTCTTCTGTTAAAAGACCATTGATTGAGGACATTGTACATTATGGTCTTGTAAAGTTCCTTCTTCAAGGACTATTCATTAACTTGTTGATAATTTAGTGCCAGGAAAATCATTGGTTTTGGGAGGACCCGGATTAGACAGTGATGTGTTACGTCCTTTGTATTTCTTTGTTAGCCCTGGTTTCTAGGGACCCCGGTGCCGATTTGGAGTTCAGATGTTTTGATGTTTCAATTTAGCACATGTTGTACATGTATCTTTCACTGTGGTCCCCTCTTCTTTTTTGGAATCAGGTGGTGGCACTCACAGTTCAGTAGTGCTTTGCCACACTAGCAAATTAAGGTAGTCTCTCTGGTGCACTTGCTGGATACCTAGCTCCCTGTTAATGTGCGCAGATGTGCCCTACATTGTTGTTTTGTGTGCCTATGTGTACTCTCTCTCTCTTTTTGCTTCATTTAGTTTGACACTGTAATTGCAGAAGCGGCCAGCTTGATGTCCGGGAGCTGATCTCTCTCTACCCCTTCCTGTTGCCCACCTCCTCTTCATTCACACGGTCTCACCCTCCTCTCCACGAGTACGCAGACCTGAACCAGCTGACCCAAGGGGACCAGGAGAAGATGGCCAAGTGCAAGCGCTTCCTCATGAGCTACTTGAATGAAGTCCGTAGCACAGAGGTGGCCAACGGCTACAAGGAAGACATTGATACGGCCTTGCTCAAGCTGTATGCAGAGGCTGACCATGACAGTCTGCTGGACCTGCTGGTCACCGAAAACTCCTGTCTCCTGACAGACAGTGCTGTCTGGCTAGAGAAGCACAAAAAGTGAGTGTCCTCCCCGACATCAGCCAGGGTCTTCATGCCAGTCAGTCCCCCTGCCCCCCAGCTGATAATGCCGGTGGGTCTGAGTTTCTGAGCAATGAATGCATCAAGGGACTGCCTTGAAATCAGTGTAAGCCCAGGGCCCCTCAGGTTAGGTCACTTTCTTCATTTGGAGCTAAGTTTAGCCTTGTTAGTGACCCTTAAGTTGCCTGCCTCCATGTCCTGTTTAGGATTCACCTGTGGAAGATACCACACATTTATTGGTACGATTAATAGTGCATGTTAGCCATTGATAAACAATTTGAATGGATAGATTGACATCTGTATATGGATACATATACAATTGATCTTGTAGAGAGAAGTTACAGCTGAAAATGTCTTCATTATATGCACAGGTTGGCAGGCAGCTGCCCCCTGGCCTTATGTGTGCGGGCAGTTGATCTGTAGCATCTGATTTGATCACAGAGCTGGTAGCTCCTCCACCCTGGGCAGGTGGTCTAGTTGTTGAACTCTTCTGGGCCTCAAGGGTTTTTTTCTTTAAAAACGTTGGGTGACGCCTAAACTCTGTTAAGCAATAAGACAAATTCTTTGTGATTTTTGGTATGTATCTGAAATGGCAAAAGCTCTGAACTCCCAGGGGGACTGTGGCAGTTACACTGCTTGATCCTGTTCAACTGCTGAGACAACACCAGACACATGGCTGGTCTCCATGTGGGTATTGGCTCTTCCAGCAATTTCCCTCTGTTTGTAACTACCCCGTAGAACAAAGTCCTTTTGTTAAGGAACCAGAAAATACACTGCAGCCTTATCGTAGTGACTTGGGATGGTAGGGTCCAGAGAGTTAGTGAAACTTTCTGAAAGGTTAAGGAAAAGAGAAGCTTCTAGCAAATGGTTTGCTATCTTGGGATTTTGTTCTTTTAAGGAAAAAAACCCGACACCTCCTGAGTCCTTTGTTCTTGTCACCTGCTGGGAAGGAGGTGGACCAGGAGCTGGGCATGCCTTAGGAACTGGGAAGGGTGGCCGTGGCATACTGCCAGGTAGTGCCATTGTCATTACTAACCTTTCTACTTATAAATGAAGAAATGGAGGGCTGGGAAAGTAATGCACTTGCTCGAGGTCATGCAGGTCATAAATATAATCCTGAATAGAAACCCATATCCTTGAGCTCTGGGTGGCCTCTCCTAGGACTCACCCTGGGAGTCCTGTTGTTCATGTTCAGATTCTCTACCCCTTCTTTCAATAATGGTTTAGATAGCA
Source organism: Noctilio leporinus (assembly GCA_004026585.1). Classification (NCBI taxonomy): domain Eukaryota; kingdom Metazoa; phylum Chordata; class Mammalia; order Chiroptera; family Noctilionidae; genus Noctilio; species Noctilio leporinus. The sequence goes on along the minus strand of PVIW01013176.1, from coordinate 23,992 downwards.
TACTTTCCAAGTAATCTTTTACTATTGAGTTAAAATGGCTAACTGAAGAGATACGAAGTTATAGTAATATGTGAAGCAAATTGTAAAGCAATTTCAAATGTGATTTTCCGTAGTGAAGTTAGTTTTGTCGGCTTATATTAGACTTGAGTGTGATCCCTTTTGAAAATTGATAGGGCATACATTTTAATACCACAAGTAAATAAACAGAAGTAAGGATCTTTTTGTTGTCTATAGTCTGTTGTTGGTTGTAGTCTGTTGTTGAACTTTTGAGTTGACTGGAACATGGGGTGAGGGTGGGTGGGGCCAGGGACATCACAGTGCGGGTGCTGCCCACAGAAGGTTGTGGGGAGCAGGGCACTGACCATGTCATTTTCTTCCAGGTATTTTGCACTTGGACTGCTCTATCATTATAATAACCAAGATGCAGCTGCAGTTCAGGTTAGTTCAGAAGCACTCTAGTGTTATTTAAAAATCAATACCATTTATTTTAATTTTGCTTTAAAAAATCACAAGTCGATAGAGACCACTTTTGCCTGATCTATAAGCTTTTTTAAAGAACAAAATTACTACTGTTTCTAGAAAGTGAATTCCTTGAGAAATATTGGCGAAGAGTTTTGTTTTTTTTTTCATCTTTACTCTCTTTAAAGAACATTATCAAGGTTGAGATTTTTGAAAATTTAAGAAATAAAACTATGATTTTTTATTGAGTCACCAGACACATGACATTAGTGCCTTATCAGAAAATTAAAACTGAGAATAACAGTTTGTTTTATAACTACTGGTTAATGTTAATCAACTTATGATATTAACAACTCTTAATGCCATTGACGGTTGCCAGAGAGCTGAGGAAATTATCATTCCATGTCATCTGTGACCAAACTAAAGCTGATCAAGGCCATTCACTTGGCCAGGGTCAGACCACCTGCCAGTGACAGAGCTGGGGTTAGGCCCAGTGCTCCAGGTGGTCCTGGCTGGGAGGTGCAGCCTGAATGGAAATGGCACCAAGCCTTAGTCTTGTTGCTTGTCTTGCCTCTGACATTGTATGACTGACCTCATCTCACATTCTCAGGAGACTGTCCCCCGTTGTGTTAGTTGTCAGCCACTGCTCTTGCTTTGTACCATGCTTTCCTTGTGTGCCTTCATGTATTTTGTTTTATGAGCAGCCAAGACTATCAGCAGGACTCGCAGAGCTAAAGTCAACTTCATGACTTTGCCAAAGGCACACATGTATTTAATTAAACTGTTACGGTAACATCATTGCAGAATAGGCTAAAAAAGAAAAATGGGTTCTCATCAGCATGTACCCAATGGCTAAAGGTAGATTTGGGTGTCAAAAGATAAACTTTTAATTCTTTACATCACATAACTAAATATTACAGCTTGATATAACTGTAATAATATTAGCAGAGATTTACAAAATTGAAATAATGTGAAATCTCAATATATGACCAAATGCTACTATTGTTTTTTTTTGTTTGTTTTTGTTTTTTAATGACACATGTTAGTGTATGTGTGATTAGATTTGGTTTGGGGAATTCAGTGTTAAAAAAACTAGCACCATAAAAAATATTGGCGCACTGGCTGGTGGCTCAGTGGATAGGCACTGGCCTGCAAACCCAAAGGTCACTGGTTCGATTCCCAGCCAGGGCACATAATCAGGTTGCAAGCCAGGTCTCCATCCAGTTCTGTAGCTGGAGGCAGGTGAAAGGCAACCATACATTGATGTCTCTGTCCCTGTCTGACTCCCTCCCTTTCCCTCTCTCTAATAAATAAAAATCTTTTAAAAAATTATTTTAAAAATATTGGCATGACAGCAATCAGAATTAAAGAGTTCATGCTGCCTGCCTTGTTTTTCGGACTGCCTGGTGGTGTGGCTCAGAAGTGCAGCCTCCATGGACAAGAGGCTAAGGGGCAGGTCATTCAGAAAACGGATGCTCAAACTCTCCAAAGCTCCATCTCCCCCACCTCGTGATGCTGCCACTGAGGTTCTGAAAGTAAGCTTCAGTCCTCACAACAGGGAAGTTCCTGGATGAAATGGCAGAGGACTTTGATTACTAGGGTATCAGGAGACCTTGTGCAAAAGAGTGTCAGGATGATAGGGGACAGAATCAAAGTTTTTAAAACTATAGTGTCTATTACAGTCAAAACAGAACTTTAAAATCAAGAATTCTTTTAATGGAGAAGGTGGAAGCAGCCTCGCTGATGGGTACAGGTGAATTCCTTCTGCATCAAGATGTTGTCAGTGATCGTTTTGTTTATTTCATGAAGAAATATGTTTAATACATCTACCATTTTCCTTTATATAAACAATTCATGTGACTGTGCTATCACTAAAAATGGAAGAAAAAGTACCTGGTGCTTTACTTTCTTCATTTCCTGAACCACATTGTCTACATTTCTTTATTTCTCTGAAAAGAAAAATTAAATTTGATTTAAGCATTTAAAATCTGTCCTACTACTTTTAAGTATTAGATAAAGCCAGGTAAGTAAACATGCCTTTTTCCGCTGATTCTAGAAGGAATATAAGCTTTCATTTCTTTTTCTCGTTGTTCCTTTCCAGTTGTGGGTGAACATAGTGAACGGGGATATTCACGACTCCACACGCTCAGACCTGTACGAGTATGTCGTTGATTTCCTTACCTATAGCTCAGACCAAGAGCTGGTGTGGAAGTATGTCGACTGGGCCTTGCAGAAAAATGAGGAGGTCTGTGCTTTATAAATGCATTTGGGATGAGGGGTGGTAAAAACAGACAAAACCTGATTTTAGGGGGTAAACAAGCTACACTTCAACCTCTCTGTCCGCTTTCCTAGTTCCCCCTTCAATATATCCCCTTGAGCCATTGGAATCCCAGCTCGAGGGTAGTTCTGCATTTCAGTGCTTTGGAGACACAGTATTCACATCCTCTGTCTAGGACAAGCCCCTTTTATAGAAAAGAAGACTTTTCTATAAACATAGCCAGACTACATTCTTAGCACCTTCTGAAAAATGTGTGCTTGTGAATGCCACCCCAACTAAATCTGGCATTTTTGTTTTCTGTGGACGGAGCAGGATCAGATGGTTGCCCTGCAGGGCTTGGGGCCAGGCCTGGGCCGTGCCATGCAAACTGCTGCCATGTCTCTGCTTCTTCTATGATGAGAAAGTCATAGGTCTGGAGGGAGGAAGGTAGCTTTGACTGGGACTTACCCATGTTGGAGGCTAAGAAAAGACGTCAGTTAAAAGGTGGCTGTTGGCTGTTGGCTGTTGGCTCTTGGTCTTTCTTAGCCTGGTTCTGTGCTGCACTGCACTGCTATTTTTCTGACACCATGTTTCTGACAGTGATTTTACTCAAAGAAGGAATCTGCAGTACTTAGAATAAAGGTAAGACGGTGACTGCAAAGCAAAATAACCCAGTCTCTGCTCTGCTTTCAGGTTGGAGTTCAAGTTTTCACCAAGAGACCTTTGGAGGAACAGCAGAACAGTTTTAATCCAGATGATATTCTCACTTGCCTTAAGCAGTACCCTGATGCCCTTGTCAAATACCTGGAACATCTAGTTATGGACAGGAAACTGCAGGTGAGCACAGCCAGACATAGACTCAGGTGTGTGGGCTGCAGCATCACTAGGGCAACTTAAAGAGACAGAATTTGACAATAAAAACCAATTGGCAGGTGGTCTTTATGTAATGTTTTCTGTTTCCTGGCTGCTCAGTCTGTACTTGTCAATGGTCTGCAGGTAACTGGAGGTTTGTGAAAGAGATGGGAGTAGCTTTTCTTTTAATACCCCCGTCTCATATTCACCCAGCTTATTTTTTATTCTCTATTTGTTTCTTGTTATTTCTATTCATGGAAATGAGAGAAGCTGCACCTTTTTGGAGAATATTTAAATCCTGGGGCCCTTAATTCTAAAAATGAGAAATAACTCTTTTATATTTTCCCCATAGATATTAAACGTACCTTCTCCATATTGTGATTTCTGAGAGGTTTTCGACCCAACAGGTGTGTTCTATTCATTGTCCTTGAGAACCTGCCCAGCGCCCCCAGCACAGGTCGGGTCTAGGACTTGCTGCCAGGGCTCCCTCCAGCTTCCAACCTGCATACATGTGTCTGCTTTCACCTCATTTCCTGCAGCTAGAAGAGTACCACACACATTTGGCTGTTCTCTACCTGGACAAGGTGCTTCAGCAGAGGCCTAACACCAATGGCAATGGTGCAGAAGTGACTGAGACACAGGCAAAGCTGCGACACCTGCTGCAGAAATCCGATGTATACAGAGTTCACTTTCTGATGGGTGAGGAATTTCTCCACTGATAAGATTCTGCCAGGGTTAGAAGGGTGCACAGGGAGGGATTCTTTGGCATGCTTCTTATTTTGATTCTGTGGGTGAGCCTTGAGCTTCTTTGGCACTAAGTCAGCCTCCCTAGAGGATGGGACAAAGCTTCTACTACCTCCCCCTACACAGCGGTCCTTTATCAGCGGTCAGTTCTCATTAGTCACAGTGGTTCTGTTTCATAAAGTATTCACAAACACTGAATTAATGAGTGCCAAAACATTGTACCTAGAGAAGTATAGGGTTGGGTTCCCGCATACTCAGATCCCAGCATTTTCCTCAGCCAGTCAATACGTAACTTTATTTTATGAATGTTTCTGTTTAAAGACACCTTATTTAATATTTAGTTATTCATTAACATTGAATTCACATCCAATAGCACCTTTTTAAAAAATAGAGTCCATACCTCCCTTCTCCACCCCCCTAACCCCCCATGCCCTCCTCCACCCTATTAAAACACCCACCAAAATATATATCTATATCTATATATATTATTGATTATGCTATTATACTTCTCCTAATTTTTTCCCCTTTGCTCCCCTCTGCCCAGTACCCCCCTTCCCTCTAGCAATCCTTACCCTTAGTTCATGTCTATGGGTCATGCATATAAATTCTTTGGCTATTCCCTTTCCTATACTGTTTTTAACATCTCCCTCTATGTTTTGTACCTACCACTTTGTACTTCTTAATCCCTGTACCTTTTCCATCATTCTCCCTCCCAGCTGATAATGCTCCAAATGATCTTGTTTTTTAGATTCAGTTGTTGATAGTTGTGCATGTTGCCATTTTAAAGTTCATGTTTTTGATCTTCTTCTTTTTCTTAAATAAGTCCATTTAACATTTCATATAATAATGGCTTGGTGATGATGAACTCTTTTAGCTTTACCTTGTCTGGGAAGCTTTATCTGCCCTTCCCTTCTAAATGATAGCTTTGCTGGACAGAGTAATCTAGGTTGTTGTAGGTCCTTGCATTTTATCACTTTGAATACTTCTTGCCAATCCCTTCTAGCCTGTAAAGTATCTTTTGATAAATCAGCTGATAGCTTTATGGGGATTCCATTGTAGGTAATTCTCAGCTTTTCTCTTGCTGCTTTTAAAAGTCTTCCTGTATCTTTAACCCTTGGCATTTTAATTCTGATGTGTCTTGGTGGGGTCCTCTTTAGGTCCAACTTGTTTGGGACTCTCTGTGCTTCCTGGACTTGTATGTCTATTTCATTTGCCAAATTAGGGAAGTTTTTCTACATTATTTTTTCAAGTAAGTTTTTTATTTTTTATTTTTCCTCTTCTCTCCTTCAGACATCCCTATAATTTGGATGTTGATATGTTTGAAGATGTCCCAAAGGCCCCTTAGTCTCATTTTTTTAAGTTCTTTTTTTTTTTTGCAGTTCTGATTGAATACTTTTTTCTTTCTTATGTTCCAAATCATGGATTTGAATCTCAGCTTCATCTCCTCCACCGTTGACTCCCTGTGTATTTTTCTTCATTTCATTTAATTCAATCTTCATTTCTGCCTAGGTCTTTTTTATGTTGTTGCAGTAGATAATGATTTCTCTGAGCATCCTGATATCCAGAGTTTTGAACTCTGCATTTGATAGGTTGCTTATCTCTGTTTCATTTAGTTCTTTTCCTGGAGTTTCATTTTGTTCTTTCATTTGGGCCATAGTTCTTTGTCTCCTCAATTTGGTAGCCTCCCTGAATTTGTTTCTGTGTATTAGGTAGAGCTTCTTTGACTCTCTGTCTTAGTAGTGTGGTTGATTATAGAAAAGGCACCTGTGAATTGTGTGTCTTAGGTAGTCACCAAGGCTGGGCAACCTGTTTCAGCACTTTGTGGCTCTGTGTGGAGAAGGGCTTAGAGAGGGAACTGTTGCCTGGCCTCTGGAGATTACCTGGGAGGAAGCTGTCTCTTGAGACACTTGCATCCTTACCAGTCACTTCACTTTACCCTTTTTCCCATATGCCACTTGTGCACTTCCGGCTGTTGCCCTAGTGCTGATTCCCAGAGGAGGCAGGTCTGTGTGAGTCCTAAGTCTGTTGCAAGCCCTTTAAGAGAAGTCTCTTGAGAATGTCACAATTTCTTTCATCACCCCAACCCCCACTGGTTTTTGCAGCCAGAAGTTATGGGGACTTATCTTCCTGACACTGGAACCCAGGGCTGGTTGGTGTGGTCTGGGGCTGGGATTGCTTGCTCCTGAGGCATCCGTCCTGATCTTTATCCACCTCACATGAATGTGGGACCACCTGTTCTGCCACCTCTCCGTGCCTCTCTGCAGTTCTGCCCCTCCCACTTGTCTGAGTAAATGTGGCTTCTTTAAATCTTTGGTTATCAGACTTCTATACAGCTGGATTTTCTAATTACTCTGGGTGAAATTTGTTTTATGATCTAGTTGTAATTTTTGCTGTAGTTGCGCATGGAGGTGCAGCATGTTTACCTACACCTCCATCTTGGCCATAAGTTGCCAATAGCACTCTTTAAGTCAGGCCTTACTGCTTGGGGGTCATTTTGAAATGCTGAAATCACCAGCCAAAAGCACAAGAATTCAAAACTATGACACTGAGTAAGTAAACAGTGAGAAGCGCACTGCCCAATGAGAGCTGCAAAGAAGCAGAATGTCACTTTGCTTGACCTCAGCTGGGAAAGTGGGTGTTGATGGCTCAGATTTTTTGTCATTCTATATAAGTCCACAGATGCCTTCAAAAGCACCACAAGTATTGACTTTGAAGTTACAAATAAATATTGGTGAGTAGGCAAATATAGAACCTGTGAATAATGAGAAACAATTATATATTCTGGATATAGGTCAAAATACTTAGCATGCATTATGATGTTTATTTCCACAATAAGCCTATGAAATAAGTCCTATCATACTTTATGATTTTTATAGCAGAGAAATTTGAAGCTTAGAGTAATTACCCAGGTTGCCACAGCTCACACAGCTGCTTGGACAGCCAATACTTGCTCTATTTTGCACTTGACATTTAGCTGTGATACTTGTCAGCCACACCCATTGCTCATGGTGCTTTCCATTCTGATTGGTCAGTTCCCATGCTGTACTGCTTTTTGAACATTTTTACTGTTACCCTTGATTTATTTCCTACTTTGTTTTACAAATTCCTTTAAAAATATTATTGCTAGTCATTAGTTTGTCAATGAAGGCTTTCATTCAGCCACCTTTTTGGAGCATGTGTAGAGTGTCATACATGCACAGAGGATGTAAAGATAGATATGACTTGATTCTTTTCCTTATCGTAAACAAGGGGCAGATGAGTGCTGGGAGAAGCTCCACATGGGCTCTTGGGGTGTGTTGGGCAGGGAGAGCCTCCCAGAGGAGGCCCTGTTTTAGGAGTCATGAAAGATAAGTCTGGGCTTGCAGGCTAGACCTGGGACTTGCAGGAAATGGGGTGTCCCCCAGCCACTGTGGACCAGCACTGCAACCCAGAGGCTACTTTTGTACCCTTGTTAGACAGGTGACTTGTGGGGTGTCATTCTGGCCACATTACAGTAATGGTTCCTGCCATATCTACCTACTGGAAGTGGGAATTAAATATGAATGAGATGATAGATGTGGAAAGTGTAGGTCACAACAAGACCTTTTCTTAACCATCTTTTGTCCCTTTCTCTGTTCCTTAAATGCAGTGTGTATGTGGTAATTATTTGTTGACAGGTTTTTGTGAGAACAGGATGATGCCTGCTGCAACTTCTGTGTCTAGTGCTGTGGGTGGCATATGTTGAAGAGCCAGCCCCTTGCTACAGGACTAGTTCTGCCGTATGCATTGGGCCAAACTTCATGAAAAATGCCTGTAATTGAAGTATTAACCTTGGCTCTGACATAGTTGTCCACAGGATATCCCTTCACAGTGGGAGAGATTTTACATCATGTGCCTAGTCTACAGGGGAGTGAAGTAAAGGGATTTTACTAATAAAATGCCGCCCATGAAGGGCAGAGCCTTGGTCAGAACTGATACTCCTCTGCTGGTATCATTTTACTTAAAACCTGGAAATTTAAATTGCAATAGAAACAAAGAAAATCTTTAGACTGATGTAGATATGGATTTTAACAATATGAACCCATATTTCTTTCCATGAAATATATTTTCAATTGGAATAAAGGGGTTCAGCACACTTTATGGGGTGAGGTGGTATGACCTGTGTTTAGTGACTGTAGTGCCTTCCTGCTTTAGGCAGAAGATACTTACTAGGAAGATAGGAGTAATGTGGATTAACCAGAGCCTGACACTGTGAGACTCAGGGTTTCACTGGGGGCTTTTGAGACCATGGGTTATGTGTTTCATTCATTCTCTATAAACACTGTTAAAAACCCGTATTCTAAGACCTGGCCACACTTAGGGGTCAATTCTGCCTGTGGTGTTAACACCAGGTGTGAAGGTGGAAATACAGAAAGCCTTCTTGAATGGTATGGGTGGCGGTGTATAGGAGTAGGAAAAGGCAGTATGTAGGAATGCTGGGTGGCCAGATCTGTCTTGCCCTTTCCTCAGCTGAGCATACCAGGGAGCCCATTCTGCGCTGGCTTGGCTCAGAGTGGCTCAGGCACTGCCTGCTCTGACCAGTGGATTATGCCCTACAGAGAAGGTGCAGGGCACTAGCCTGCCCATGGAGCGTGCCATCCTGCACGGGAAGCTGGAGGAGCATGAGAAGGCCCTGCGTATCCTGGTGCACGAGCTGAGGGACATCTCGGCGGCCGAAGACTACTGCCTCTGGCGCTCCACAGGCAGAGACCCAGCCTACCGACAGCAGCTCTTTCACACACTGCTTAGCATTTACCTGAGCCCCAACCCCTCAGCTCCCGAGCTGGCCATGGCTGCTGTGGACCTCCTGAACCACCATGCTGCAGAGTTTGATGCTGCTCAGGTCCTGCTGCTGCTGCCAGGTACCTGGTCCTTGCAACTGCTCTGCCCATTTCTGACCGGGGCCATGAGGGGCAGTGTGCACACCAGGAGGACTGCTCAGGTGGCTCTTGGCCTGGCCAAGTCTGAAAACTTAGTCTACAAATATGATAAGGTGAGTACCTGGCTAGCTTCTTAGCCAGTTGACTCTTTATTTAATGTACATTTTACCTTTGGAAAAACATTCTTTGTCAGTGTTTTTCTCTACAACATCAACATACCAAATAAATTCCATTCATGGAAACAGGTGCATGTGTATGGAGGCAGGAACTGGGGCAGGAATAACACTGGTACTGTTTGTCTGCCCTTTTCTACTCCGATGATCAGGAAAGCAAGCACATATTGTGTCCCAGGCACTTTTCTACACTTTACATCATGATATCACTTCATCACAACATTTTTATGTAGTATCTACTGTTATTTACTACCAGTTCACAGAAGGAAAAACTGAGGCACAGAAAAGTCCACAGTAAATGAAAGAGCCCAGACGGGCATTGTAGAATGTCATTCTACATTGGCATTCCAGGCCATTGTAGATTTCCACATTCCTGGTCCCTATCTTACTCAGTTTAGGCCACTCCAACAGATTCCACAGACTCAGGGCCTTAAACAACACTTACCTTTTCCTCATAGTTATGCAGGCTGGGAATTTAAGATCAAGTTGCTGGTAGATTCCAGATCCTGTGCCTGGTTCATAGACAGCCCCCTTCTCACTATGTCCTCACACAGCAGAGAGCAGGCTCTAATCTCTCTTCCTCTTCCTGTTGTGTGGCTTTAATCCCGTCATGGGAGCCGAACCTAATAACCTCATCTAACCTTTATCACCTGCCAAAGGCCCCACCTCCAAATACCATTACATTAGGAATTAGTGCTCCAATGTATGAATTGGGGGGTGGGGCACACGTTCAGTCTGTAGTAGTCCCCAAATTTATTTCCCTCTGTGGGCTTCTCTCTTGTGATTCTGTATTGCACATGGCTGGCAGAATGATCTTTCCAGAGTCAGAATCTGGTCTTTCACCCTTTCTGGGCTCCTATTCCACCCCTACTCCACTGTGGACAAGTTGACACATGGAAAATTCAGTCTCACCTCCTCTGGCCAGTCCCTGTCAATCTCTGACTGCTGGCCAGGATATGTGGCACCTACTACTGTGACATGGTGTTCCAAAGACAGTCTTTGTACCTGCTAGCCTCTGCCTGAGGTATTCTTATCTTTCCCTTTGGCGCCTGGTCAGTGCCTGATGGAAATCAGGCAAATATTTTGCCTTTGTGAAACCTTTATTCTCCTTGGAGCAGGTTAACCACTTGTGAGCACACACATTTATAATTGTCTCCCTTTACTGTTAGACTTTGGGTTCTTTGAGAGCAGGGAGCTTCATTCACTTATTTCAGCATACCTAGAGGGTTAAGCCTGGTCTCTAGATGGCATTAAATAAATGTTGAATGACTAATGAAACTAATGTGTCCTTGTCCTCAGTCCCTCTAATACTTCATGTGTCTGGGTTGACACAAGTGAATTGTGAAAAAAAGGATCATTAACCTGCAAAATTTAGGTCTTGTCAGGCAGGGAACACTAGGATCATAGCTCAAGCTTGTTAGTGACCTTTAAAGAAATGAAATTGTGTGTTTTAGGATTAGTCAGGGATATGCTACTGATCAAACCTGTGGCTTTGGCCAAGTTCCTTATTTGTGCCTTACTGTCCTTGTTTGCCAGTGAGAGGACCAGGGAGCTAGATGACTTGTATGGCTTCATTCGGCTCTAACTGTACTTGACGTTATACTAGGCCTTGCCAAGATATGTCAGCTCACAGAACATCTGAGAGACGATCTTGGTGGGAAATGCCTCAGCCAGACAAGCAGCAATGACTTCTGTAAGATAAGAAAGCAGGTTTGAGGCTTTTTTTTTTTAACTTTTCCAGTTTTTTTAAAATTTTACTTATAATATTTTGTTTCAAGAAGTTGATATTAAAGCAATCCTCATCAGTCATAATGATCCATGGGATGATGCGTGTGAACACTGAAAAATGGCATAACGATTTATGAAAATTCTGTCTCTATTTTCACAGATGAGGTTGAGAGGAAGCTCATTTCGGCTCTCAGACAAAAATCTGTGCCAGGCATGTCAGAATCCCTTCTGCGAGCCCGTGTTTGTTAGATACCCAAATGGTGGTCTCGTCCACACCCACTGTGCTGCCAACAGACACACGGACCCCAGCTCCCCCAGACCCGGCACACAGACTTGAAGTGCTGCCTGGAGGTGCCAGTGGGACCTTGAGTTCTTGATGCACCAAGCCTGCCGGATGCAGAAAGCAGAAAGCATGGCACTATGTCAGCCAAGATGAAGGGTGACATCTGGGTGCCTGGGAGACTTCAATCAATGTGAAACAAGGACTCTTCCCTGCTCACCAATCTGCACTGAATGTAAATGAAAATTCAAAAAGAGAGACATGTGAGAGTTCACTGTCCAGAGACATGGTCATCTAAAACAGATGTCTACTTGGAAAGAAAAATGAGCCTTCTGGTGCACTCCAGACAAACTGGATTTCCACCCCCCACCACGACCTGATATTCAGGAACACATTTGCACTGGAAACTTGCTTCAGAGTGGCACTCGGGTGACACCCTTTCTGGGCTGAGTGAGTGGCCAGGGCATAGAGTCCTGTGTAGGCAGGTTTCACCATCGAACTTTCCCTGTGGGTGTGTCCTCCATCCATGGCTTAGCCACTGGGGTCCTGTCTGCTTCCTGGATGACCTTGTGGGCTCTGCTTTTGCCCTTGGCATAGGCTGACTTTAGGGAAGTCTGTCTGTTCCCTCTTTCTTTTCACCTGGCTCTCAGTCCCTAATAGATTCTACTTTGTTCACCCAAGCACTCCCTTAAGGGAAACTTTGTATGCTTCTCGCTGCCTACCAAGTGAAGACCTTACACAAAACTGATAAGGCTTGAGGGAGAAGCTACCTGCCCATCTGGGGGATGATAGCCAAGACAAGGAGCCGTGGAAGGGCAAGGCCCAGCTGTGGCCCCTCCACTCTCACAGCAAGCACCTGCTGATCAGAAACTCCATGATTAATGTGTGTGGCCAAAAATTTGATTTGACATTATATCATCTTTGTAGCATTTCTCATTTAGAAATGCATCTGTCATATTTGTTAGAGATGTTTTTTTCTTGTTAAAATGTATCTCCCATTGAATACTTGGGAAATCAAAAGGGAAACATTATGAGCACAAACTGAGAGTATTTTCAGGAGAGGCTGGTTTTACCCTCACTCTCAGTAGGGCAGGATTGGGTGACTGCTGCCTTTGCACAAGGTGGAGATGCCACCCTACCTGCAAGTAATGCCACACACCCTACAGGGATGTCCAGTCAGGCTGCCTTACCTCCCAGCACTTTACTTGCCTGTTCTGAGGTTTCCTAAACACACAGGAAAATGCCTCTCATTCCTCAGACTGCAAATTCATTTTACATTTCTGTCAAACATCACAGAGAGGCTGAAGCTGTTGTTACTACACTGCCCTTGTTTGAATTTTGATTATTGATTCTGTTAGGAACTAACAGTAAAGACACTGTAGCCCCTGGCATAAAGCTTGGAAAACAAGCATCAGCTTCTCTCTGAGGAGAAAGGGAGGACCCTGGAGCACGTGCCATCCATCAGCCTAAGCCTTACAGAGTGGGAGGAGACAGAGTGGGAGGAGAGCTCGGGTGCCAGGCTTTAGAACCTGTTTCCTGTGCTAATGGTGGTCAGTGTTCCTTTTCATCTTGTGATTCCAGCTAGGCCAAGAAAGCAAAGGCATCCATGCATTCTTTCCTAACTGTGTCTCAGTGATCTAAAGAATAAATGATAAAGAAATGTCCTTTTAACTCAACCATGTGTTGTACATCAGTATGGATTTAAAGCCCGGTCATGCCTTTTACCCTGTGGATGACTCCGTTGCAGAATCACCATATTACCGTGCACATTATCATTACAACTTGTGAGCTTGGATTTACTCCTCAGAGAACAAGTGACTAGTACATGTGGTATTGCACCTTTAAAAGCATCGTTTCTCTCTACTCGAAATGGGTAAAAACTTGGGAAAGTCTTGTGATTGCTTATTCCTAACTTGGGAGCACTAGTCTCTTTTTACTCTGAACATGGGTCAACATTTTGAAATGTGTTTTCCTTTAGAATAACAGGAATTAAAGTGAGCAGTTCTCCATGTCTCCTCAATCCTCTAAGAGGGGCAGAATTCTATGACACTGTGCAGAATTACCTCCTGTGTTCAAAACTGTATCTTTCTCAAACTCCTACAAGGCTCTTTTCTCAAATCATATTTTTAAAAGAAATCCGTGGTTCTTTCTACAGACCTGCTGTTTTATGACTGGGTTGGGCAATTAGAACCATCGCTCAGCCCTTCTTTCCCTCATTAGGTTTGGTTATAGCCATTCTAGTTAAAACAGCATGAACTGAACTCAGTTGACATTAAAATATTCTCCAGGCAATACTATTTAATTTTATCAGCTGTTTATCTGCCGTTGCCTATTAAGTAAGTCTTCATACGGGAAGCTGTTCACGCTGCTAGCATGGGCCTGAGCTCAGCACTGAGAATGCCCATGCCAGCCTTACAAGTCAGTGTGCTTACCTCTGGAGTTTAGGGAGTGGCCTCAGGTCACACTTGCGAACCACACCTGTCACATGCCTAAGTAGTCCTTGCTCTTTGCTTGCTCTTACAGAAACCATTGTCCTTGCAACTCTGTCCTTTGCCCTTGGTTGGGTCCCCAATATGTAAGATGTACAAATGTAAACTTGTTGATTTTATTAAAATTCTTTTTATTATTTGTTCTTTCTGTAGTTTTTTTCTTTTTTAAATAAAAAGTATCTTGGGCCCTGGCTGGTAGCACAGTGGATAAGGTGCCGGCCTGTGAATCCAAAGGTCGCAGGTTCAATTCCCCAGCCAGGGCACATAACCAGGTTGCAAGCCAGGTCTCCAGTCAGATCTGTGGCTGGAAGCAGGTGAAAAGCAACCATACATTGATGTCTCCCTCCCTCTCTGCCTCTCTCCCTTCCCCTCTTTCTAAAAATAATGAAATAAAGTCTTTAAAAATAAATAAATAAAAATATAAATTATCTTAACAAAGTGATGGTTTCTACTCACCCAGTACCTAGGCTAGGGAGTTCCAGCACTTACTCATCTGTACCTGCTCATTCCCAGCCCCTACTGGGGATTTACATGGCCATCCCTTACATTTTTTATTATTACTTTACCAAATTTTAAATGATCCACTTCTGAATTTATCTCTTGTAGATTCTTTATTTATTTACTTAAAGATTTTATTTATTATTTTTCAGAGAGGGGAAGGTTGAGAGGAAGAGAGGGAGAGAGACATCAATGTATGGTTGCCTTTCACCTGCCTCCAGCCACAGACCTGGCTGGAGACCTGGCTTGCAACCTGGTTATGTTGCCCTGGCTGGGAATCAAACCAGCGACCTTTGGGTTCGCAGGTTGGCACCTTATCCACTGTGCCACCAGCTAGGGCTCACTCTTGTACATTCTTAAATTGCTCCTTGACATAAGATGTTGCCTTCAGATTAATTATGCCCTGAGGAGTTAACAATGGAGGTTTCTGGTTACTTGTTACATCACCTTTCAGCCAAATGCTTTTAAATAATCCTCCTGCCCTTGCATTTCTAATCCTGAATATTTTAAAAGAATATAACCTTTTTTTAAAATCTCTCATTTTAAATATTAATTTACCCCTTAGAACCTTGTTCATAGAGGTCTTTGAGAAACTCTGGGGTGACTTTCACAGAACACTCCTGTGTTCTTTCTTCCAGGTAGAGGACTATCCTGAGGAGAGGGTGTGTTAACATAGCTGGTAGCCCCTGACCAACCTATTCTGCATGCCATTCAGCTGGGCAGTTCCAAATATGTACGGGTGATGGTAAGGGTGAGGTGTCATGAGTCATCTGTATTTCAACATGAAGAAACTGAGACAGAGATGGTGGTGATATTCTTGAAGTTAGAGTCACACCAAGCCAGAGCTATAGTCCCCACCAGCAGGTTTCCCTGCCTGCTGCTTCACCAACCACAAACAGAAGCAAAAAACAAATCTAACCCAGGTTTCAAGCAGAAAATCATGAAGCAGAAGCTTTACTGGTCTTTTCACATTTCCGTGTCATTGGTGTTGGGTGGTTCATTTGCATATTAGAAATGAAAAGGTGGGGGTTGCTTAGGCCTACACACCTGACTATCTGGCAAGAGGCTGGAGAGTCACACTGCCTGTCGGAGTGGCTGGGTGAAGAAAAAAAGGAATTGCTGTCCTCCATGTGGAGGGAAAGACTGGCATTTGACTCCGTTAAATGGGCTGTGGCTGTATTAAGAGTAATTACATACGAACTAACACCCCATTTGCTCTTAGCAGATCTGTCGAGCTCACTATTGAAATGAAAATGTTCAAGAATCTAGACCACATGGACGAGAGGCCCTTCTACCTTCTCAAAACAAGCTGAATGGCTGGAGCACCATCTAAAAGCGTGTTAATACCGTGTTCAGAGAGAGACAAGCACTGGAATTAATGAAGCCTGCTTTTCTTTAGTTTGCAGCTGGGAAGGGAAACAAGTAGCTGTAATTCAGTCAGCAATCCAGAGTGGTAAAGTAGTTAAATGAGACACATAGCAAGAAAGGATTAGAAAGCAACACACAACTCCACAGACCAACTGTGACTTGAGAAGTAAAATGTTATCAGGAGATGTAGGGAAACGAGTCTCGTTGGGCTCTTAACACACCCAACTGTGGTCCTGGACAAGTCACATCCTCTAGATTTTGTGGTGTCATTTATAGACTAGAGGTAGAGCTGGGTGGTATCTGAGGGCTCTTTAGGTGTTAACCCTTTGTTCCAAGCAAGGGAAATCAGAACAGGGTAGTAGGGATGGCCCAGCCTTTGACACAAATACTGCCCTTACAGGATCTTGGGTCTCTCGGGGTAGCATCTTGCTCAGGAACTCTGCTACAGGGTCACCAATGGATGTGTCTGAACTCTCCTTGCAATTATTAATTGGGAAAGTAGCCCACACCCATTGGTTCCAGACCTATTGTCTGCAATTCCGAGAAGTCGCAGCCAGTAAATAGCCAGTTTTCAGGCACTCCTTTCCTCCAGCATTTTCCAGCCTTGGCTGTAAGAATCCCTTTGCCTTTTTGCCTGTGGTGCTGGCTTCCACAGCCCTTCCCCACTACAGTCATCTTTCTCTAGCAGACGAGTTTCATTCATTTCACTTGAAATATTAGTTTTTCCTGTTCATCTTCTACTGGTGTTCCACCAAGCTGGGGAGGCTGATTACCAATGTGAGCTGTTACCACAGAGCATGCTGCATCATTGCTGCCCCTCGATGGATTCATTCGGCCTGTACCTCTGTCTCCTTGTAACAGCACCTTGGGAGGATCCTCAGTTTTCATGTGCTCTATTTGTCTGCCAAACAGAGTTTGGTGAAAAGGAAAGGTATTTCATTTTTTTGTTTTTTAAAGATGTTACTTATTATTTTTAGAGAGAGGGGAAGGGAAAGAGGCAGAGAGGTAGAGAGACATCAATGTATGGTTGCCTTTCACTTGCCTCTAGCTATGGACCTGGCTGGAGACCTGGCTTGCAACCTGGTTATGTGCCCTGGCTGGGGAATGGAACCTGGGACCTTTGGGTTCACAGGCTGGCACCTTATCCACCGAGCCAGGGCTAGTGGATATATTTGATATACAGATTTATATTAAAGATGCAATTATGCTGTTAAATCCCACACCCTTTAAAAACACCCAAAATATATAGTCCTGCCCGATGAAGCTAGCAAAAGATACCATCTTTCAGAAACACAACAGTTCACAACTTAGCATTCCAGTTATAAATTCAAAGTTCCTGGCAGCTGCTGCATTCAATTAGGGGAGTATTCTGCACACACTTCCCAACCCATACCACAGGTAATTCCCTATCTCTGTGCAAGCTGCATGTCTCCCTTTCTCCCCTTTGCGCTCCCCCTTCTCAAACCAGGTGAGTTCTCAGGCCACCTGCTGGTCTATGGGTCCATCCAGGGGAGCCAAGGAGTCCCTGTCTGCATGCCCAACCTGGGGAGCAGAGAGAGAGAGAGATCGCGTGTCGCTCTGCATGTCACTCTAAGGGACCCCTTTGCATGATCATCCGAGGAAGAGGGAGCAACCTTGTGCCTGCTGCCCTATTTTAAGCCATAATGGCAGCCTGTGATGCAGTGGTAAGGGTGACCACCTGTAAAATCTCACTTAACCCTGTAAATTCTTTTGTCACCATTCTATGGTTAAAAACCCCTCCCATCTTCTTAGGGTAAGAGGTTTATCCAGTTATTTGCATAACCAAGACACTAGCTACCAGCGATAGATATGCAAAGTACCTCTCAGGAAAAATGGCTCACTTCAGTGTCCTACCCCCATCCCCAATCTACAAAGAGTGAAGGATTTTGACTTTCTCCCACTCTGTAACATCATCACCCATGTGTTCATGATTTACCTACAGCAATGGGGCGCACAGCAGAGCCGGGTAGTTAGTCTACCCATCCCTCCCTCCCTTCTCTGCATTAGCACCTTACATACAATAAACCCAAACCTATTTCTAAATTGCTTTTCAATACATTGCTGACTTACAGACAACTATTGACTTCAGCTCATGAGTAAATATAACTGAAATGCTACACCTTTGCTTTCTTGAGAATTTTCCTTGATTGTGTTTACACTGCGGAAGGCTTACATTTCTTTCATTTCAGTTTATTTACAAGAATGTACTCTTTTTATGAGTAAACATAGGAATTCAGTGTTCTGTCTAAAAATAGGTTATATTACTAATATTCAAATACATTTTCTATGTATGTGGGTCTGCTTGCCATGTTCATGAATTTTTAAAATTGTAAAATATACACAACATAAAATGCTTCATTTTAACCAGTTTTCATTGTGCAGCTCAGTGTCATTAGGTATGTTCATGGTGTTGTGCGCCAGTGCCACCATCCATCTCCAGGAGTTTTTCACCATCCCAAACTGAAACTCTGTGCCCATTAAATGCTAACCCCTCTCCCCAAGCCCCTGGAAAACCCCATTCTACTTTCTCTTTCTGAATTTGGTAACTCTAGGGACCTCAGATAAGTGGAATCATACAATATTTGTCTTTTTTGTGACTGGTTTATTTCACTTATCATAACATCATCAAGATTCATCCATGTTGTAGCATGTGCCAGAGTTTCCTTCCTTTAAAAGGCCAAATAATATTCCATTCCTTAGTTTTAAAATTGTGCCCAAAGTATGTACATGTAGACTATTTGCTTATGTGTTTTATGTAAAATTAGCATGGCTGTTTCATAAAGTCTTATCAACATGTAAAATATAACCCTATATCAGTCATCTAGAAGTCCTTCATTTATTGTCCTAATCCTTTCCATTGGGTTAAAGCAGAGTAACAAACCTCACAAATGGCCTAATGCAGGCCCTTGAAAATGGGTTCAGAATCAGCACCAGGTCTTGGACAACGAGGGAGGCACAGAGATTTCCCCATTGTGATGTGAAGCATGCACATCTGCAAGATCTGCAGGAAGCTGATGAAGGGCCAGACGAACTTGTAATGAGAAAGTGGCCAGAGCATGTGCGCCAGGATGGGTGTAGCTTTCTAGCAGGCCTTCGGACAAAGATGTGCACATTTTCTATCATTCTTACAAGCTCTCTTTACACAAACCTCTGTAACATCTTTCAGGAAGGGAAGGGAGCAATACCTGAGCCCCAGACCCCTGGTCATGGCCTTGCCCAGAGGAGGCTCCATCTGTTATGGCTTTAGTTTCAGCTTTTGAATAGGTCACTGAACAACATTTAGGGGATGCTGACAGTCTGATGAAGCCATACACTTGGTAGGAAGTGGGTCTTCTCTTTGCTTGGGTGAGCAAGAAAGTGACTCGGCATGTGATGTGTAGACTGCATGTGTGTGTATCTGGGTCCAGGGTAGTGAGGGCTGATGTTCACTTCTTGCAAACATGTGAATCAGGGAAATGGTGCTGCAGAAAGTTACAACCAGCCTGTCTCCTCCGTCAGGCTCCTTCCTTCTGTTGTGGTGAGGAGTCTTCATGCTGTGGGTTTCTAACGTGTTTCTGCACTGCATTACAGACCTGTGTCCTGGACAATCCATAGCGAGACTAACCAATGACAGGAGGAAGTCTGGGTGTCCTGACACTGAATGTATAAGCACCCTGTACCTTATCATGCTGCTCCTGGAACCAGAGCTTCCCACTACTAAACATTGGAAAGGTGCAGGGCTGCTCCCATTTCCTGTTTGTGCTCAGTTTGCACCTTCTGGAGTAATTTTCAGATAGCTGTGATTATACAAATACTAGAAAATGGGCTGCTCCCCACCAGCGGAAAAAGAAGACCAGCCATGGCCAGAAAAACAGAAGACTCAGTACATGGGAACCAACAAGGGCTATACTCGGTGAGAGGTGACCTTGTCCCTTCCTGGGTCACAGCTGCAGTGCCTCAAGTTTACTGTCATGTTCATGCAAAAATGGAACTGACATTGTTGCAGAGGGAGGCAGCAGAGGGGCTAAAGACTCATTACCAAGAACTATATTTAATGCTAAGGGGACAATTTTCCTTTTTAATTATTCTTATATTCAATCATTCATTCATTCATTCCACAAGTATAGATTGGGAAACTGTTGTGTGCCAAGCATTGTGCGAAATTCTATGGATAAAACAGTGAAAAAGACATATCTGGCCCTGACCCTGTTGGAGCTCACCATGGACATTTACAGCACAGTGGGACACGTGCCCAGCATAGGCTTTGCGGGTGGACCAGCAGCACAAAGGAGGGGCCCAAGGAAGGGCCCCATGGAAAGTGCACCAGACAGAGGGAACAACAGGCAAGTCTGGAGGCTGCTTTGAAATGGAGAGAAAGAGATTCAGTTTGACTGCAGGCCAGCGAGCAAGCAGGGGTCAGTGACAGATGAGGCTGGAAACTGAAGCTTCTTCCTGGTTCTCAGCAGAAGAGTGACACACATGTTTATGCTGTAGAAAGACCAGCAGTCCTACCACCCCTGGGAAACCACTGCCAACATTTCTGTCTAGTATTTCGCCCATTCACCTTAGTCATTGCAGAGTTTTGAATGACATAGGAAAGAACACCCTACCACCACCACCAAAAAACAATACAAAATGTTTTAGCCAGTTTTTTTTTAATGTTTTGTTTTAAAATATAGTATATTAATAAGACATTTGAGGTTGGTAAGGCCAACAAATCAGGAGACAATTGCCATTGAAAATACAGTTAATACAGAGATTCCAGAGGCCTTCATCACAAAGGAGGTGACACACTGCTCCACAGGGGCCATGTAAGGAAGTACCAGGTCAGTCAGGAGGTGAGAGAGGGGGAGAAACTGAAACAGGGTACAGGTCTGCCCTGAAGACCATGGTTTGGGGGATGGAAGAAGGAGATAATATAGCTTTTAAGGTACTTTGCATATCTATGGCAAGTTGGTAGGTAGATAACAGCTGTGCTACCACCCCACATCAAAATGTGTATGTGACTTTCAGGATTTAAAAGATAGGGTGGGCAACCTTGAGAGTGGACCAAGTAAAAGAAGCATGATGGAGGGGTGCCATTACGTAGGATAGTGTTATAGCAGCCATGTGGGAAGAAGAAGTAGCTTTGAAGTTTGTAGTCAGGATTTGGCCATGGCCTGGGCTGGTAAGAAAGCAGGCATGCTACAGTTTTGATTGTGCCCGCTCTAGCTGACTCCGAAGCCACCAAGGACTCCACCTTGCAGACCCAGACTCTATCTGGACTCTTGGAACTTGGGACATTAGGAAAGGACACTTTCTTAGGACTTATGCCTTCACTGAACTTCACCATGATTCCTGTGTAACATGGCACATGCTTCCCTGAACTACTATATATAGAGGCTGAAGACATCATACCCCAAGTCCTGGAGGAGAGCACTGACAGATAAGGAGATGGGGAACTACTGGGCTTAGTTTGGTTTATAGCCTTTTTCGGGAGAAAGGGAAGTGCTGGGTGTTGTGGGAAAATAGGGCTCTGAGCTGAAGTGCTCCCAGCCCAGCCTCCCAGGATGGAATACTGTAAATAAAGACATGCTTCTCTCAACACTGACTGGTGAGTCTTACACCAAGGTGCCACATGAATGAGCCCGTTTGTTTGGTAACATGACATAAGGGATTCTAGGGCATAGATCTGTCCCTGACTGTCTAGTAAAGCAGGGCCTTGGATGATTAGGGCAGGTAAGTGATGGCCTGAAGTGTGAGAGGTGTTTACTCTCTCTAGAAATAGCCCTAGGAGAAGCAGTCCCACCTGAGGCAGCAAGGCTTCAGATGTCAAAGCATCAGAACACAGAAAATAAAAGACATGGTTAATATATCCTTCCACTTAAGTCACAGGGACAGCCACATTTGTGTTCTACTCTACTGCCCACAACTGAGAACTGAACATGAAAAATTTAATACATGTACTTTTTTTTTTTTTTTTTTAAATACATGTACTTTTAACAGCAAGGTAAGAAAGACTATCTCAGGGTAAATAGCACAAGGTGAGCAATAGGAAATAGGGTGGCCTGTAAACCCTTCCTGGGCTCAAGCTGCAGCCAGGTAGGCTTCCACTGTGCTCGAAGAGTTTTTGGAATTTGATGCCCCAAGTTTGCCTGTAGTTGCCAGGGATAATCCTTTCAGCCTAAATTCATTTTTGAAAAGGTGTACAATGCCTTCAGTAGTTGTTTTATGCTTTTCCATATATAATTGTGAATATGTATTAATTGACCTTACTGGCCTACATGAACTTGCAAAGCTCTTCAGTAATGGCTCCTGAGTCACATGGCTGTGTGTTTACTTTCCCTGGTACCTTCATAACCAATTTATAAGCCAACTGTGGCCCAAGAGAAGGTTGGCCCAGCCTTTGGTGGAGGGTCCACCGGTGGCTAATGGGAAATGTTTCATGAGCTACCTGAAGAGTTTCCGTTTTCAGCAATTCTCAGGCACAGCTGATTAGAGAATAAACTGCAATGAGCTTCCCCCCAAAACAATTTTATCATGGCACTAGAATCCACTAATTCCACTTTTAAAAGTTTACTTTAGGAAAACAATGAGCAGTTTGAACAAAGTATGTCAAGGATGCTCATTTGCAGGATTTCAAAAATGTAAAAAATAGGAAAAAATTGAAGTACTGAAGTAACTTACCTTGGGACACAGTCATTCAATGGACAATTTCCAGCCATTAGAAATGACTTCAAAAACAAAACAAAAACCCATAAAAATAGGCTATAGTATGTGGTATAGTATAATTTCAGTTTTGCAAAGGGAAAGATATATTTTTTGTATGTAATTAAAAGAACACTAGAAAACCTTTAATTTGTTTATGCTTCTAATTTAAAACAAAACAGGACAAAAAACCACACTTCCAATAAACACATTAGTTATTTTTATTTCTATGAGGAGCAAATTACCTCTATAATAAAATGATCAACTGATAGATATTATTTTTAAAGTATTTCTTAAGCCTAGGGAATATTTGTTAATAAGGATGGACAATATACCCTTCTTTTACAGATTCTAAATCTAGACTTTAATGTATAGTATCACCTCATGTCAAGTTAAGAACTTACCTGTATCTGCTTAATTACATTGAGAAGGAAAGAGCAGAGAACAGACAAGGGGGCCACAGGATACAGGGGATCTGTAGACAGAAGAGGGTCTTCAGGTTTGTGCAAATGCACAACAGATTTAGACTCTGTGGCGTGAAAGCCTGTGGAGCATCATTACTATGGCTGGTGTGGGAAGCCACTAGAAGTGCTCATCGGGCCTGCCTGAGAGAATCCCACCAGTGCCCCCAACCACCTGTGCTGGTCTTAAATGGATGTATTTGTGGACAAAAAAGGGGCCATACCACTCCTGACAAGCTTAGGGGAGGCCCACATGGCAACATTATTCACTCAGAGACCTAAAGTAACCACAATGGATGGTCTGAAATGAAACCTTATTAACTAAGAGCAGTTTCTGGCAGGTAGTCAAATAATTGGCTAGAACTTTCCCTAACAAAAGTCAATCTTTACCTAATAATTAAGCCAGTCTATTTTTGCATCTATGATACTATACCTTTGGAACATCAAAGTAATTTCCTTTATCCAGATCCCTGAAAACAGACACTGCACCAGAGAGAGACCAAATATCCCCTCATTGTTATTGAGTTAATTGTTGACTATTAACTATCCTATACCCACCTATGTAAAAGATGTATGTGTCTATCATTTTACCTTTTATCCAATACCAGAGGATCCCCACCCCTACCCCGCCTTGTTTTCTTCCGCCCCCTTATCTATCAACAGTGGATTTCATGCAATACACCTTAGGCCTCCTCTTTAAAAAAGTTTTTTTAAAAAAATTTTACTGTTGTTACATTACATTCATTTTTTCCCTTTGCTCTCCCCTTCCCCACCCTTCTTATCCCTGCCTCATACATCAATACCACATGTCCATGTCTGTGGGTCATCCATGCTACTTCCTTGACTACACTGTTCCCCTTCTTTGCCTCCTTCTCCCCCTCCATTTTCCTCTCCCCTCAGCACACTGAAAGTGTGTTCCCTGCATTCATGACCCTGGTTCTGTTTTGTTTGCTTGTTTGTTTGTCCATTACTATCCTGTATTAAGTAAGAACATGTGGTATTTAATTTTTGTTGCTTGGCTTATTTCACTAAGCCTGATACTCTCCAGTTTCATCCATGAGATCGCAGATGATAGGAGTTCTCCCTTTCTTTCTGTTG
>PVIW01013175.1:0-28545 GCA_004026585.1 Noctilio leporinus | reverse complement strand
CGGATTCAGCAGTATATTACAAAGATCATACACCATGATCAAGTGGGCTTCATCCCAGGGATGCAAGGATGGTACAACATTCGTAAATCAATAAATGTAATACACCACATCAACAAATTGAAAGATAAAAACCATATGATCATATCAATAGATGCTGAAAAAGCATTTGATAAAGTGCAGCAACCATTTATGATAAAAATCCTCAGCAAAATGGGAATAGAGGGAGAATACCTCAACATCATAAAGGCCATCTATGAGAAACCTGAAGTCAACATCATACTTAATGGACAAAACTGAAAGTTGCCCCCCTAAGATCAGGAATGAGACAAGGCTGTCCACTTTCTCCACTTCTATTCAACATTGTCTTGGAAGTTCTAGCAATAGCCATCAGAGAAGAAAAAGGAATCAAAGGTATCCAAATTGGAAAGGAGGAAGTCAAACTATCATTATTTGCAGATGGTATGATAGTGTACATACAAAACCCGATGGGCTCCACCAAAAACTTACTCGACCTCATAAGCAAATTTAGCAAAATAGCTGGGTATAAAATCAATATCCAGAAATCAAAAGCATTTTTGTATAGCAATAATGAAACAACAGAAATAGAAGCAAAATAACTAATCCCATTTTCTATAGCAACAAGAAAAATAAAGCACCTAGGGATAAACTTCACTAAGGAGGTCAAAGACCTGTACTCAGAAAACTACAGAACAATGAAGAAAGAAGTCAAGGAAGATACAAATAAATGGAAGCATATAACATGTTCATGGATTAGAAGAATTAACATCATTAAAATGTCCATACTACCCAAAGCAATCTACATATTCAATGCAATCCCAATTAAAATACCAATGACAGACTTCACAGAAATAGAAAAAATATTTCAAAAATTTATATGGAGCCAAAAATGCCCACAAATAGCCACAGCAATCTTGAAAAGAAGAACAAGGTAGGAGAAATCACAATACTGCACTTCAAACAATACTAGAAGGCTACTGTCATCAAAACAGCATGGTACTGGCGTAAGAATAGACATATAGATCAATGGAATGTAATAGAGAACCCAGAAATTAACCCAGGGCTCTATGGTCAACTAATATTTGACAAAGGGGGAAGGAACATCAAGTGGAGTAAAAACAGTCCCTTCAACAAATGGTGTTGGAAGAACTAGACAGCAACATGCAAAAATATAAAACTAGACCACCAACTTACACCATACACAAAAATAAACTCATGACGGATAAAGGATTTAAACATAAGCAGTGCCACCATAAAGGTCCTGGAGAAAAATATAGGCAGTAAACTTTTGGATATCCTACGCAAAAATATGTTTACTGATACTTCACGAAGGGAAAAGGAAATCAAAGAACGAATCAACAAATGGGACTATATCAAATTGAAAAGTTTCTGTTCAGCTAAAGAAAATATCAGCAAAATTCAAAGGGAACCAACTGTATGGGAAAACATAATTGCCAATCAGACAAGGGTCTGATCTCCAAAATATCTAAAGAACTAATGTGACTCAACACCAGGGAGACAGACAGGCCAATTAAAAAATGGGCAAAGGACCTGAACAGACAACTCACTGAGGAAGATATACAAAGGGCCCAGAGGCATATGAAAGATTGCTCAACATCACTAGTCATCAGAGAGATGCAAATGAAAACCACAATAAGATACCACCTCACACCTGTCAGAATGGCAATCATCAGCAAATCAACAAACAACAAGTGTTGGCGAGGATGCGGGGCAAAGGGAACCCTCATACACTGTTGGTGGGAATGTAGGCTGGTGCAGCCACAGTGGAAAACAGTATGGATTTTCCTTAAAAAAATAAAAATGGAACTGCCTTTTGATCCAGCAATTCCACTACTTGGACTATACCCAAAGAATCCTGAAACGCCAATTCATAAGAACCTATGCACACCTATGTTCATAGCGGCACTATTTACAATAGCCAAGTGCTGGAAACAGCCTAAGTGCCCATCGGTGGATGATTGGATCCAAAAACTTTGGTACATTTACACAATGGAATTCTATATAGCAGAAAGAAAGAAGGAACTTGTAACCTTTGCAGCAACTTGGATGGAACTGGAGAGTATTATGCTTAGTGAAATAAGCCAGTCAGTGAAGGACAAATATCATATGATCTCACCCATTATGGGACAATAATGAGCAAAATTAATAACAAGCAAAACACAACCAAATATATGTGTACAATGAATAGGCCTTCAGTGGTCAGGGGAAAAGGGGTTGGGGAGAGTGGGGAGTGGGGAGGCAGAGGCAAAGAAGGGAGCAGCTTAAACAAGAACCTAGTATAAAGGAACCATGGACATAGACAATAGGTGGGATTGACTTTGGGTGGAATGGGTGGGTGGGGAGGGGGACAGAGGGGAGCAAAAACGTGATGGATGTAGTACAACAACAATAAAATTTTAAAAATTAAATTAAATTAAATTAAAAAAGAAAAAAAATACTCTCATCAAAACTGTCAGATACTGGCATAAGAATAGACATATAGATCAATGGAACAGAATAGAGAGCACAGAAATAAGCCCAGGACTCTTTGGTCAATTAATATTTGACAAAGGGGAAAGGAACATAAAATGGAGTAAAAACAGTCTCTTCAAATAGTGGTGTTGAAAGAACTGGACAGCAACATGGAAAAAGATAAAACCTGACCATCAACTGACACCATACACCAGTATAAACTCAAGATCGATAAAGGACTTAAACATAAGCAGTGCCATCATAAAGGTGCTGGAAAAAATATAGGCAGTAAAATTTTTGGTATCCTACATGGAAATATGTTACTGATATTTCACCAACAGCAAAGGAAATAAAAGAACAAATCAACAAATGGGACTCTATCAAATTGAAAATTTTCTGTTCAGCTGAAGAAAACACCAGCAAAATTCAAAGGAAACCAACTGTATGGGAAAACATAATAGCCAATGATACCTCAGACAAGGGTTTGATCTCCAAAATATATAAAGAACTAATGTGACTCAACAACAGGAAGACAGACAGCCCAATTGAAAAATGGGAAAAATACCTGAACAGAGAACTCACTGAGAAAGACCTACAAAGGGCCCAGAGGCCTATGAAAAAATGCTCAACATCAGTAGCCATTAAAGAGGTACCAATTAAAACCACAATAATATACCACTGCACACCTGTCAAGATGGCAATCATCAACAAATCAACAAACAACAAGTGCTGGTGAGGATTGTGGGGCAGAGGAAACCCTGGTGCACTTTTGGTGGGAATGTAGGCTGGTGCAGCCACTGTGAAAAACAGTATGGAGTTTCCTTAAAAAACTAAAAATGGAATTGCCTTTTGATCCAGCAATTTCAATAGTAGGACTATACCCAAAGAATCTTGAAACACCAATTCATAAGAACCTATGTACCCCTATGTTCATAGCAGTGCTATTTAGAATAGCCAAGTGCTGGAAACAGCTCATCAGTGGATGATTGGACCCAAAAACTTTGGTACATTTACACAATGGAATACTACACAGAAGAAAGAAAGAAGGAACTCCTAACCATTGCAACAACATGGATGGAACAAGAAAGTATTACGCTTAGTGAAATAAGCCAGTTAGTGATGGACAAATACTATATGATTTCATCCATTACATGATAATAATGAACAAAACAACATGCAAAACAGAACCAGATATATGAATACAATGAACAGGCCTTCAGTGGGCAGGTGGAAGAGGGGCAGGGGAAGGGGGGAGATAGAGGCATAGAAGGGGAGAAGTTTAGACAAGAACCTAGTATGGAAGAACCATAAACATGAACATGTGGGATTGACTTTGTGGGGGATTGTGTGGGTGGGGAAGGGGACAGAGGGTAGCAAAAATTGGATGGATGTAATAAACAACAATAAAATTAAATTAAAAAGAAAGAAACAGAGGCCAGAAAACAAATATAAAAACTTAACCCCAACCATAAACCATAACCTAATCCTAACTAACCCTAACCTACCACTGACCCTAACCCTAACTCTAACCACTAAACTTAACCCTAACACTAACCATAACCTATCCCTAACACCAATCCTAATCCAAACCATAACACTAACCCTAACACTAACCCTAACACTAATGCTTAACCTTAACCCAAAACATAAACCTAATCAAAACCTAACCCTATTACTACACTAAACCCTAACTTTAACCCTAACCCTAGCCCTAACCCATATGGTATTTGGAAGGCCTTCGCTAACTCTAACCCTAACCCTAATCCTAATCCTGAACCTACCATTAACCCCACACTAAGCCTAACCTAAACCTACCTAAAGCCAACCCTAACACTAACCCTAAATGAACCCTTACCCTAACTGATAAACCTAGCCATAAACCTAACCCCTAACCTTAACCCTAACACTAACCATAACCCTATCCTAACACTAATCCTTACCCCTAACTGTAACCCTAACATTAACCCTAACCCCAAATCTAACCCTAACCCTAACCAAACTCTAACCCTAAACCCTAACCCTAAACTTAACCCTAACCTAACCCATAATGTATTTGGAAGGGCTTCAGGGAACTCTAACCCTAAACCAAAATCTAACCCTAACCCTAACCTAATCATAAACCCAACCCTAAACCTAACTATGACCCTAACCCCAAACTCTAACCTAAATCTAAACCAACCCTAACACTAACCCATAAACCGAGCCCTAACACTAACCCTAACCCTAAAACTAACTCTAATCCACGACCCTAACCCTAACAGCTAACCCCAACTCTAATCCTAACCTAATTCTAACCCTGACTCCTAACCCTAACCCTAGCCTTATGCTAACCCTGACCCCTAACCCTAACCCTATCCTTACCCTGAACCCTAAACCCAACCCTAACCTATCCCTAACCCCAACCTTAACCATAAACTATCCCTAACCTTAACACATAACCCTAACCCTAACCCCTAACCCTAAACCTAACCCAAACTCTAACCCTTACCCTAACCTAACCATAACCCCAACCCTAAAACTAACCCTAACCTAACTGTAACCCCAACCCTAAACCTATCCCTAACTTAATTCTAACCCTAACCCATAACCCTAGCCCTAACCCTAACATAACCCTAACTCTAACCCTGAATCATGAACCTTAACCTGAACCACTAACCCTAATTCTAAACTACCTTCCAGGAAACTACCTTCAAGGAAAGTAAAATAAAACAATCTAAGCTCAAGTAAAATGAAATAAAACAAACTAAACTCAAATGAAGTAGAATAAAACAGTGCTCAGATTAAGCAGAATACAATGAAGTTCTAATAAAGTGAAATAATACTGTTTAAGTGAAGTAAAATAAAGCAAAAAAGGTCAAATACAGTAAAATTAAAAAAAACCCTGATTTTTGATAATGCAAAATAAAATACAGCCCAGCAACATAAAACACATTATATCCAAAAAAATAAGTAAAAATAAAAGGAACTAAAATAGAGTAAATTAAAATAATGTGAAAAAGAGTTGAAACAAAAAAAAATAGTAAAAGCAAGGGAATTAAAGAAAAGCAAACTCAGATAAAGTGAAGAATAATAAAGCAAAATGAAAACAAACTGAAATTCAATAAAATAAAAAACTAAAGGACAATAAAATGAAATGACCTTGAATAATGTAAAATAGAGGCAAGTCCAATAAAATAACATCTAATAAAATGAAATACACAAAAACCAAATAAAATTAGGTAAAATTAAGCTTAGGTAAACAAAACTAAAATCCAAGAAAATAAGGTCAAATACCAGAAAATAAAGCAAAGCCCATTGAAGTAAGGCAAAGTAAAGAAAATTGAACAAAAATAAAATACAGTACACTACAGTAAAACAAAGTAAACTAAACCAGGGTAAACTGAAATAAAAGAAAGGTGCCATAAAATAAATCAAAGTGAAATACACTTAAAGAAAAAAAACTTAAGTAAACTAAACTAATTCAATAAAACAAACTAGAGCAGATAGTTTGTTTTGAACATAAATAAAAAATACACCTAAATAAAACCAACAAAATCGAAGTCAAATAAAAGAAATGAAGGTAAAATCAAATAAAAGAAAGTGGAGTGAACTACAGGAAAATAAATTCAAGTCAAATAAACTCAAGCCCAATAAAATAAACAAGTCAAATACAAT
This sequence comes from Noctilio leporinus, assembly GCA_004026585.1. Lineage (NCBI taxonomy): Eukaryota > Metazoa > Chordata > Mammalia > Chiroptera > Noctilionidae > Noctilio > Noctilio leporinus. Next base: position 22,401 of record PVIW01013175.1, on the reverse strand, counting down.
AAACTCAGCTCAAATAAAAGTAACTCAACTCAAAAGAGAATCAAGGTAAAATAAAGTCAAATATACTTAAGGAAGGTCCAGTAGAATAAGAAAAGGTAAAATAAAACAAAGTAAAAAAAAATTAGCAAGTTTAGACAAATAAAACTCAAAACAAGAATAAAATAAATTAAAGTCAAATTACAAAATGAATATAAAACATTCAAATAAAACCAAATGAAAAGGAAAGAAATTCAAATAGAATGGTCAAAATTAGTAAAAGAAACTAATGTATAACAAATAACAATGGCTGACGTCAAAAGCTAAGACGGAGTCCTGGGCAAAGCCTCACTTGATCGCTTACATCTGCAAAGCAGAAGCAGGCCGGTGGCTGGCAGCTGCCTGAACCAGCCTCAGTTGAGAAGGGAATAGATGAACACAAGCTGGAGCTGAATGCAGCTATAACCATTGTGAAAAAAATCCTTATAGTTTAGATAGCCTGGTAATAGGACAAATTTGTCCTCAGGGTTCCCTTCAACCTGCAAAAACCACATTGAGCTTTATCTGACCAAAGCCTATAAAATAAACATAGAGGCCATGTTCAGGGTCATTGTCTTTCCATCTGAGGGCAATGCTCCACCTAGTTCACCCTTTTCTCTGAACTATGTTGTATTCACTTAATCTCCCATCACCCGCACTTAGGGACCTCCACTCTGTGCTGGTCATGGCAAGTGGTGCCTGAACAGGGACCTGAGGATGGGGAACTCTTGAACGCAGACAAGGAGATGCTCCTGAAAGCATGCCACAAATCTGAAAGGGAAGGAGCACATTGAGTTTTCCGCCAGGTGTAAAACATGGGGAATGCAGGCTCCACTGAGAGGTGGCTTCACATGCAAATGCGTCAATCTACTGGGGTCAAATACCAGAAAATAAAGCAAAGTCCATTGAAGTAAAGCAAAGTAAAGCATATTGAACAAAAATAAAATACAGTACACTACAGTAAAACAAAGCAAACTCACTGGGGGCTCCCAGTGAGAGCAATTCCTGAACTATGTTCAGCACACTTGCCCCTGGTTTCTGGATGAGGGAACCGCCAATGAGACTGCATGGGATCAAGTAGGTGAAAAATTGTGGGCTCATTCTACTGCCGAAGGGCAGGCAAACATGCCCATTTTCATTTTCATTTTGTGGGCTCTCATTAGGGATGCATTCAGTCCTCAGAGAAAGGACCTGAAAGTGCAGAGATCTAGAGCAGATAGTTTGGCATCAACAGTGGAAGGATCCCCTTCCCTCCTGCCAGAACCGCTGAGGACTCACCTGGTACTCCTAGCTGAGCATAGTGATGAGCCTCTTCCACCACATTATACTAGGGAGCTTGAGGAGGAGTCTCAGAGGGTGGAGAAAGAGAGAAAAGAGGATGATTCTGAGGAAGATGATGATTCTCCACATGTTGAACATTTCCATATGCAGAAATTAGTGCAACAACATTCAGTGCTGTCCATGAAGGTCAAGGGACTCCTTGATGCTGCCATCAGGTCAAACAAATCCTATGGGTTTGGGCACCTGCCCAAAGGGGCCAGACAAAAGGCACCCATTATTCCCCAGTAAAACTAGACCTGAGGTTTGTATACCTAGGGAAATGCCTGCTTAGAGAAGGACATTGCAGAAGACTCAAGATGAAGACATACTAGGTTTGGCCTTTTACCCAGTGATTGAAAGGCCAGATCCAAATAACCCAAATCAGATTCAAAGAGTCAATTACCCTTTGTTCTTTAAGACCCTTAAGGAGGGGAAAAGATGGCAAAAGAGTAGAGAGAAGTGCTGATGGTGTTCTGGAGTATCAGAGCAGCTAGAGGACAGGATAGGGAGTGTGAGATGTCTTCAGGTCCCTAAGAATTGGAGAGGTCAGCATCTGGACTCAGGGGAGCACAGCCCAGAGGCAGCAGAGACATGCAGGAGAGCAGCCCACAGGTCCAGAATACAACCAGACAACCCAAATAAAGGAAACACCAAGAACAACAAGTGGAGGAAATCTGGGAGACTGCAACAATGAACTCCACAAATCTCTTATCACAGAAGGGTGCTCAACTAAGGCAAGGAAGCAAAGCAGGTTAACCCAAGGAAAAAACAAAAATAAATAAATAAATAAAAAGCAAGCAAGAACAGACACCCAAAATCAGGAATAGAAGAATCAGTCCATCACCAAAAGGAAAGGAAGAATACCCAGAAAGACAAAATGAAACAGAGGCACCTGAAATATCAAATAAGGAATTCAAAAGAATGATGATAGAGAAGCTCAGTGATCTCAGCCACATCAAATAAAACTGTAAACAACTCCAGGAGAACTACAAAGAACTCCAGGGAAGTTACAAGGAACTTACTGAGAGCTACAACAGCATGAAAAAGGACATAGAAACTATCAATAAGTGCCAGGAGGAAATGAAGAATACATTTCTGAATTGAAGAATACAGTAGAAGGAATCAAGAATAAGCTAGAGGAAGGAGAGGACTGGATCAGCGAGTTGGAGGATAATGTAGACAAATACTCCAAGACAGTACAAGAGAACAAAAAAGGCTTAACAAGACTAAAGAGGGGTTAAGAGCTGCAGGACAACATGAAACATAACAACATCCATATCATAGGGATGCCAGAAAGAGAAGAGAAACAAGGAATGTTCAAAAAAAGTCATGATAGAAAATTTCCCTAACATGATAAGTGAAAACATTAATCCAGTTCAGGAAGCATAGAGGGTCCCAATGAAGATCAACCCAAACAGACCAACACCAAGGCACATTATTATTAAAATGGCGAGTTTCAAAGACAAAGAGAGAATCCTAAAAGCATCAAGAGAGAAATGACAAATAACATATAAAGGGGCTCCAATAAGGCTATCAAATGATTATGCAACAGAAACAATTCAAGCCAGAGGGAAATGGAAAAAGTATTTCAAGTAATGGTAAACAAAGGCCTGCAACCAAGAATACTCTACCCAGCAAGGCTCTCATTCAAGACAGAAGGAGAAATAAAGAGCTTCCCAGACAAAGAAAAAGACTAAAAGAATACATCTCTACCAAACCACCACTGCAAGAAATGCTAAAGGGTCTGCTTTGAAAATAAGCAAAAAAATTAAATGAAGAAACAGAGAGAGGCAAAGAGGAATACAGGCACAAAGGGAGAAAATGGCAATGAATAAGTATCAATCAATAATAACCTTAAATGTAAATGGATTAAATGCACCAATCAAAAGACATAGGGTAGCCGATTGGATAAGACAAGATAACCACATATATGCTGTCTTCAAGAGACCCACCTCAGAACAAAAGATCGACACAGATTGAGAGTGAAGGGATGGATAAAACATATATCAAGTAAATGGGCACACACAAAAAAGCAGGAGTAGCAATACTTATTTCAGACAAAATATATTTTACAATGAAGGCAATAAAGAGGGACAAAGTTGGACATTTCATAATACTTAAGGGAACTATCCATCAAGAAGAAATAATTCTGATAAACATATCAGCACCCAACATAGGAGATCTGAACTATATAAGGAAAATCTTGGATGTCTTTAGAAAGACATAGACAGCAATACACTAATAGTAGGGGATTTTAATACCCTACTATCAACAATGGACAGATCTTCCAAACAAAAAATCCCCAAAGATGTTGTGGCATTGAATAACACTCTAGAGGAAATAAACCTAACTGATGTATATAGAGTCTTTTATCCCAAAGAAGCAAAATACATATTCTTTTCAAATGCACATGGATCATTCTCCAAGATAGACCACATGGTATGTCACAAGACAAGCCTCCACAAATACAGGAAAACTGAAATTATACAAAGTATCTTCTCAGATCACAATGGCTTAAAACTAGAAACCAATCTCAAGGGAAAAAACCAAAATTTCTCTAACTCATGGAGACCGAATAACATGCTTTTAAGCAATGAAGGGGTTAACAATGAGATCAAAGATGAAATCAAAAAGTTCCTGGAAACAAATGACAATGAACACACAACAGCCCAAAACCTATGGAATACAGCAAAGGCCATTGCCAGGGGGAAATTTATAGCAATACAGACCTTCAAAAAAAAGGTAACAAGAAGTTTATAAAAACAGCCGAACCACAAAGCTGCAAGAACTAGAGGAGCAACAACAAACAAAGACCAGAGCAAGTAGAAGGAAGGAAATCATCAAGATCAGAGCAGAACTAAATAACTCAGACATTCAAACTACAATTCAAAGAAACAACAGGTCCAGGAGCTGGTTCTTTGAAAAAATAAACAGAATTGACAAGCCATTATCCAGACTCATCAAGAAAAAGAGAGAGAGGACCCAAATAAACAGAATCAGAACTGAAAGAGGAGAAATCACAACTGATACTTCAGAAATACAAAAGATTGTAATAAATTACTACAAACAACTAGATGACAAAAAAATATGACAACCTGGATGAAATGGACACATTTCTGGGAATGTATAATCTACCAAAACTGAACCCAGAAGAAGCAGAAAGCCTGAATAGGCCAATAACAACTAGTGAAATTAAAGAAGTAATCCAAAATCTCCCAAAGCACAAAAGCCCTGGACCAGATGGCTACACAGGTGAATTTTACCAAACATTTCAAGAAGAACTAACTCCTATCCTCCTCAAACTATACCAAAAAGTACAGGAAGAGGAAAGACTTCCAAACTTTTTCTATGAGGCCAATATTATTCTAATCCCAAAAGCAGGGCAAGACACAACTTAGAAAGAAAGCTAAGCGCCAATATCTCTTCAACAAATGATGTTGAGAGAACTGGACAACAACATGCAAAAAGATAAAACTAGACCACCAACTTACACCATACACCAAAATAAACTCAAGAAAAGGATTCAAACATAAGCAGTGCCACCATAAAGGTCCCAGAGAAAAATATAGGCAGTAAACTTTTGGATATCCTACACAAAATTATGTTTACTGATACTTCACCAAGGGCAAAGGAAATCAAAGAACGAATCAACAAATGGGATTATATCAAATTGAAAAGTTTCTGTTCAGCTAAAGAGAATATCAGCAAAATTCAAAGGGAACCAACCATATGGGAAAACATAATTTCCAATGATACCTCAGACAAGGGTCTGATCTCCAAAATATACAAAGAACTAATGTGACTCAACACCAGGGAGACAGACAACCCAATTAAAAAATGGGCAAAGTACCTGAACAGACAACTCACTGAGGAAGATATACAAAGGGCCCAGAGGCATATGAAAGAATGCTCAACATCACTAGTCATCAGAGAGATGCAAATTAAAACTGCATTAAGATACCACCTCACACCTGTCAGAATGGCAATCATCAGCAAATCAACAAACAGCAAGTATTGGTGAGGATGCGGGGCAAAGGGAACCCTCATACACTGTTGGTGGGAATGTAGGCTGATGCAGCCACTGTGGAAAACAGTATGGGGTTTCCTTAAAAAACTAAAAATGGAACTGTCTTTTGATCCAGTGATTCCACTTCTTGGACTATACCCAAAGAAGCCTGAAACACCAATTCATAAGAACCTATGCACCCCTATGTTCATAGCGGCACTATTTACAATAGCCAAGTGCTGGAAACAGCCTAAGTGCCCATCAGTGGATGATTGGATAACAAAACTTTGGAAGGGATAGAGGGGAGCAAAAAGAGGATGGATATAATACAACAACAATAACATTTTTAAAAAATAGAAAAAAAAACTTTGGTACATTTACACAATAGAATTCTATATAGCAGAAAGAAAGAAAGAACTTGTAACATTTGCAATAACATGGTTGGAACGGGAGAGTATTATGCTTAGTGAAATAAGCCAGTCCATGAAGGACAAATATCATATGATCTCACCCATTACGGGACAATAATGAGCAAAGCTAACAACAAGCAAAACAGAACCAAATAAATGAATACAATGAATAGGCTTTTAGTGGTCAGGGGGAAAGGGGTTGGGGCGACGGGGTGGCAGAGGCAAGGAAGGGGAGCAGCTTAGACAAGAACCTAGTATAAAGGAACCATGAACATGGACAACCGGTGGGATTGACTTTGGGGGGAATGGGTGGGTGGGGAGTGGGGCAGAGGGGAGCAAAAAGGGGATGGATGTAATACAACAACAATAAAATTTAAAAAAAGAGAAAAGAAAACAGGAGTAGCTATGTTAATTGCAGACAGAGCAGACTTCAAATTAAGGAATGTTATCCAGGATAACAACTGTCATTACAAAATGATAAATTTTCCAATAATACATAACAATTCTTAATAATAATAATAATAAAAGACCCTTAAGGAACTTAAAACTGCTTGCAGCATGCATGGACCAACTTTCCCATTTGCCACAGCACTGAGACTATTGGAACAGATGCCCTGACCCCTAAGGACTTGGTGACTCTTGCTAAGGTAATCCTGAGTGGTGGGGATGACCTAATATGGATATCTGATTTGAGTAGCCAGCAGATTGGTCATAACTGTGCCCATAATGTGGCCATCCCCTTTGAGTTGCTCACTACCATGGGGGCTTATGAGCCTCTGGTAAAGCAACTGACATACAATTTGCAAGTGTACCAGCAAGTTACTATTTGTGCAACTGGAGTATGGCAGAGGCTACCCAATAAAGGAGAAAAATACAAAGATTTGAATTAAATCAGGCAAATGCATGAAGAACCATATCAGGATTTTGTGTCTCGATTGTACCACACAATCAGTAGGGTGATTGGGGATTCAGAGACTGGCAGTATTTTGGTTCAGCAGTTAGCCTTTGAAAATGCTAATCAAGGGTGTCAGAGAGCTCTGCCCTTATCAGAAGAATGGCAGTTGCTTTCCTCTGTGCTGATATTGTCCCATCTTCTATGCAGGGAGTCATACTAGCTGCCACCCTAAAAGAAGTTTCTGCAGGGGTCAAAAATGGGAAAGGAGTTTGTTTCAGTGTCGATGACCTGGACATTTTGCATGAGATTGCCCTCAAAAGCAGCAGACATCGCCAAAGTCAGCCAGGGGCTATTCTCCTGCTTGTATGCCTGGTTTTTGTGCTTGAGGCTGACAAGGAAAACACTGAACCAATCAATTCCAGTCCAATATTGATATTAAGACTACCAGCCAGCCCCAGCAAACATTGGGGGTGCTCTCCCTTGCCCAAGCACAGGACTGGACCTCTGTCCCACCTCCAGATGCATGTTACCCTCCCAAATGGAACCTCAGGCTACCCCTGCAAGGGAAGACAGTGGGAGCCATTTCAGGTTGTAGCAGCCTTCCATCGAAGGACTTCAGGTGTTGCCAGGAGCTATTGATGAAGATTTTACAGGGGACACCCAAGTTTTAGTGCAGGCCTCCAGCATTGTGCAGGTGTTGCGAAAAACTCAAATTGCTCAACTTGTTCTGCTCCTTTATAACAGGCATGAACTGAATAATGCTACTTGAGGAAATAGAAAATTTGGGTCATCTCATGCAATCTACTGCTCTCAACTCATTCAAAGAGAGGGGCCCAGGCTCCATGGGCCTTTTAAATGTTTCATGTTCTTTTCATGTTGATGGAAAACCTTTCCATGGCCTTTTAAATACAGGGGCGGATGTTTCAGTGATTGCTTGGTGGCACTGGTCCTCTAGCTGGCCCAAGGAACAGGTGTCCACTGATGCAGGGAGTAGGGTTAGTCCATTCCCCACTCCAGAGTACTCATCTATTAAAATGGGAAGCCCTGCAGGGCCCAGTACAGTAGTTCCAGCCTTCAATTCTGCCAGACATTTCTGTCTACTTGTGGGGTCAGGACATTCTTTCAGAGATGGGGGTATTGCTCTCAAGTCCAACAGCTGCTGTTACACAAATAATATGAAATCCAGAATATTTGCTGGAAAAGAGTCTTGGCAAACACAAGCAAGGATGAGTGCAACCTGTACCAGCCCAAGGAAATTCAACTTGTCAAGGGTTAGGGTTCTCAATGTCTGGCCCTCGGCCTTTTTCCTAAGGGCCTTGGTCAAAACTCAGTAACCTGCTAATAAGATTACCTGGGTTTCTAATAAGCCTATGTGAGTAAATCAATGCCCCCTAATAGAAAATAAGTAAGTCGCAGCTCAAATGCTAGTCTAAGAGCTACTACAGGCAGAGCATAATTCAAGAGACTATGAGCCCTTGGAATACTTCAGTTTTGTTACACTCAAAAAAGGCAGATGGTAATTGCTGCAAGACCTGCAAAGGGTCAAAAAAAAAAAAAATGAAAATCATGGGATCATTGCAACCTGGCCTGCCCTCTCCTACTGCAATACCATGGAATTTTCAGTTGCTTGTACTTGATCTAAAGGATGCCTTTATTTACAATTCCACTACATTTTAATGATCAAGAATGGATTACATTTTCAGTATCTTCAGTTAATTAATGAGCTTGGCTTGCAGTGATCCTTCTGGTGGGTGCTCCAACAAGGAATGGCTAATAGTCCCACTTTATCAAGAATTGTAGACACAACAATCTTCCCAATTAGGGATCAGTATCCCACTGCTTATATTGTACATGACATGCATGATATTTTAGTAACACATTCAGACTCCATAACCTTACTACCAATTTTTGGAGACTTAGAAGCATGTCCTTGAACTCATGGATTAATCATAGCCCCAGAGAAGATCCAGCATTAATCCCCTTTTCAGTATTTAGGCCAAATCATCGATGGGAATGCAGTAAGACCTAAAAAGGTTCAGGTCCAAGTGGACTGTTTAATGACTCTTAATGACTTTCAAAAATGACCTGGGGACACCAACTGGATACATCCCTCACTCAAACTTATCGCTGGTTAGCTTAGTCCCTTGTTTGATATCCTTAAAGGAAATCCACTACCCACATCAGCTTGAACTCTTACACCTGAGTCCTATTCAGCTCTTGCCTTGGTTCAAAAGGCTGTTCAGCAAACTCAACTCTCTCAGGCTGACACAACCTAGACTCTTTGGGTCCTAATTTTTCCTACCAAGAACATACCCACAGGAGTACTTTGGCAATGCACAGGTCTTCTTGAATGGGTACGTCTGACCCACTCTCCATCTAAATCTCTCATTCCCTATCTAGATGTTGTGGCTCTTTTTTATTGCCAAAGCCCGTTACAGACTAAAACAGCTTACTGCTCAGGAACCAGATGATTCTTGTTCCCTTTACCCTAACTCAGCAAAAGCAATTATGGGAAGGGCCGCCAAAATTAACAAATAGCCATGGCAAATTTCCCAGGACAGATTGATAATCATTATCCCCAGGATAACTTAATCCAGCTTGTTGTAACCACATCTTTTCTTTGTCCTAAGGTTGTAAGGGTGTCACTGAGAAATCATTTGCTAATGCCTTAATAACTTTTTATAAACAGCTCTAGTAATGGCTGTACAGGATTTTATAACTCAAGGGAATCCTCAATTCAGTAATCTAGACATCAGAGCAACATGCTGAAATCCAAGCAGTGTGCATGGCCTTGGTCCATTTTCCCTCTCAGCCTTTAAACATGAAGACAGTGATACACTGTGGGGATAACAGCTGTTATTGAAACTGCTATACTGGGAAATATAAATTCTGAAATACTTTTCCACCTCTTTCCAAGTTTACAAAACTTAAACAGCAAACTCATCCATATTTTGTAGGTCATATTCAGGACCACTCTTCATTACCTGGGTCCTAATCCCAGGATAATCAGGCTATTGAGCACTCTTACTTGCTCCTGTACAACCAAATTCCCTCCTGCAGGTGCAACAGTCCCAAGCCCAGTTTCATCAAAATGCTAACAGGCTACATAGACATTTTCAGATTACCAGGAAACAAGCCCATCGGGTAGTCAATGTCCTCAAGGTGTCATGCTCACCCCCAGGTGCCCTCCATGGGGGTCAGCCCCTGTGGCATTGAGCCTAAACACATTTGGCAAATAGGTGTCACTCATGTTCCTAAATTTTGCAAACTCCAATGAGTGCATGTTTGCATTGGTACCTACTCTCAGTATATTACTACTACATACCAAACAGGAGAAAGTGCAAGGCATTTCATCAATCACTGTTGAAGTGTTTTGACCACTATGGGCAAGCCTCAAGAAATCAAAACTAATAATGACTCTGTCTATACCAGTGCTGCTTTTCAAACCTACTGTTGCCAGTATGACACTCTGCACAAAACTAGCATTCCTTACAACACACAAGGGCAGGCCGTAGTAGACTGCTCACATATAACTCTGAAGCAATTATTAGAAACACAAAAAGGGGGAGACATAGTCTCCTCATCTCCCCAGAGATCCATCAAATTAGCCTTATATACCTTCAATTTTTTGAATTGTAATGAACATAATTAACTACAGGAGAGGCATCATCTGGTGGCTACAGCAAAACCTGAAGGTTTGTTAGTTTGGAAGCATTTTAACACCAGTGAATAAAGGGGCCCCAATCCAGCATTAATGTGGAGAAAAGGTCATGCTTGTATCTTTCCAGAAGATAGGGGTCATCCCCTAAGGGTGTCTGAGAGAGCAGTGAGACATTTCCATGGATATGCTGGACCAGCTGGAAGCTGAGCAGAAGAGGGTAAGGCTGAAGCCAGCTTCATTGATGCCTTGGACTGCCCGCTTGACTCAAGAAGCTAAACTCCCCACCTGCAGCTATAGCCTTTATGCCTGTGTTTACTCGTTTGTGCCCTTGTTGCAGGAGAAGTCAATATTACTTCTCAAGATAGGAGATACACTGTGACCTGTGAAAATTGTGAGTTAACTTTGTGTCCAAATATAACTCTGAAGAGGACATACTGCTTATTCATCAACCCCCTTTTATAACGATTCAAGTGAACATCACTGAACCCTGGTATATGGATGCCAGCCTCCAAATGTTTGAAGAAGTACATAAGGCCTTGAATTGCCCTAAATGTATGCTCAGCCTTACAGTGGCCAGAATTATTGCCCTTGTCACAGTCCTTGCAAAAGCACTCACAGTTGCTGCTGTGCTTGTTCAAAGTGTCCAAAATGCTGACTTCATGAACAGCCTAGCTCATAACACTTCTGTGGCTTTGAATACTGAAAGCATTCTTGATGTTAAGCTAGAACTCAATGCTCTAGAACTCATTAAGCTGAACTCAATGCTCTAGAAGCTGTAGTAATAGGTATAGGAGATCAAATGCAAGCCATTAAGTTTACACAGCAACTGCAGTGTCATGCAAAATACAAATATTTATGTGTTGCTCAAGCCCACTATAACAGTAGTCAGTGCAATTGGGAAAAGGTCCAAGTGTACCTGTTAGGAGTATGGGATAACGACAAGCCTAAGTTTAATTGGCTTGAATCAAGAGATTTGGAGTATACAAAAAGCCAACAAACCTATCATAAACATTGCTCAAATAGTTCAAGAATAATTGAGTTGAAAAGCTTTAATCCATTCAAGCTGTAAAAACACACCATAAGATATTTGGGAGGGCTTCAGCTAACCCTAACCCTAAACCTAAACCTAACCTTAACCTAACCCTAACCTAACCTAGCCTTAGCCCGAGGTCTTGCCCTAACTCTAGCCCTAAGCCAAACACCTAACCCTAACCTGGACCCTTAAACAATTATAAACCCTGCTTAAATGCCTCAAGAATAATTAACTGATTTAAGGGACTTTAATTCATTCAATCTGTAAAAACTCAACATATGGTATTTGGGAGGGTTTCACCTAAGCCTAACTTAAACCCTAACCCTAACCCTAAGCTAACTTAAATTTAACCCTAAGCTTAGCCCAGCCCTAGTCCTAAGTCTGGTGGGTTGCCCCTGGCAATGTCCCTGGGGAAAACTCTGTGGCTTCTCCAGAAAAATTGGTGGAAATGGCTGGCCACCTGGAATCTGTTGACAAAAACAACAACATCATCAGACAAAGATCTGATAGCCTTTAAGTTCATGCCCCTGGGGCACGGGAATGAGATCATTGCATATATTGTGGGTGTAGAGAATGCATCCATGGAGACTCACTGGAGATAACAAACAGCTCTCCACAGGGGAGAGCATCCATCAGTCATCCAACATCAGGTGAGGCAGGTGACTTAGGTGAGGGTAGTCCCATACCAGCCAATGGCACCCCTGTGGCCCCAAACCAGGTGCTGACTTGGATGCAGGCTTGCCCAAGACCTGAAGCATTCAACTTCCCCTTCTCCAGAACCCACTTCAACATTTGTGTGAGTTGCCACCTTCAAGGGGTGTATGCATTTCCTGGGCACCCAGGGACACATCTCTTCCACTGTGGGTGATGATTACTTTCCTTCCATGGATGCAGAATCAATGGACCTAAGAGGGTCTCCAAGCCCTTCTCCTGCTGAACCTGCTTTCACCATCTGTTTGCTCAGTCTGTGCTTGGTTTGGATCAGTTGGCCTCTAGAAGGTAGGTGTCATCTAGCAAAGGCCTCACTGGACCACCTTTGCCACCCGACTGCTTTTGTGTTTCTTGGAAGCTCAGAAGGAGATGAGCCACTGACTGAGGGGTGAAGCACAGTGGAATTTCTTAAAAGGAAGTGACAAATGAGATAGTTTGAATAAGCTGAGGAAACATGGAATGGGGGGAAAAACTAGCAATGGAGTTGGGCAGTGCTACATTCACAGGTCTTTGCAATATGTACTCTGAAAATATTTTTTGTTTCTGCTGGTGTAGCTCAGGGTACTGAGTGTGTCTGCAATCTTAAAAGTCTCTGGTAGATTCCCATTCAGGGAACAAGCCTGCGTTTGGGCCAGGATTTTTATTTTAGATGTATCAGATTGCACCAACAGATGATTCTCTTCCTCTCTTTAAAATAGTGTAGATATTCCTGTTGCCAGAAGATGATTAATACTAGGGTCTTTTAGCATATAACTACCCAAGAAGGCTTCTAGCTTCTGCCTGGTTTATTTTCCCACTCTGGTATATGTTGTCACTTTCAGAATAGCACTTTCATTCAACTTATCATGGCTCAGACCTAAAGAGGGTTTGTTAAACTTAGGCTCTCAAGTGGAGAGATTTTGTGTCAGAGTAGAGGAGGAAATATATTATATTGTAAGTAAAAAGCATGGAGAGAGGGGGGAGAGAGAGAGAGAGAGAGAGAGAGAGAGAGAGAGAGATGTGGGATTGAAACAAGGAAGCCATTAGGCAAGGCTGTGAAAGATTCCCAAGGGTGTCTGATGCCTCTAGGAAAGAAATGTGGAAGTCAAGCAAGTGGAGTCTAGGCTGTGAGACATTAGAATGGAGGTTGTGTGACCTTATATTTGAAGCTGCATTAGATCCAGTGTAAACCATAAGATATTACAGTGGAGGTGAGTGAAATCATATTGAGGCTATGTGACATCCCAGTGAAGGATTTGTAACATCAGAGTGTGGATGAATGAAATTGAAATGGAGTTTTCTGTCATAACAATGAGGTTCCATGAAATAACAGAGAAAGCTCTGTGATGTCAAGAACTCATGAAAAGACAGTGGTACATTATTATATTACATTGAAACTGTGCAAACTCAAAATGAGGGCTCTCTGAAATAACAGGGAGTATGTACAAAATCAGAGTGGAGCTCTATGACATTCCATTGAAGGTATTGTGACATCCAAGTGAGGCTGTATGAAATCACAGTGAGTCCTTGTGATATCACAATGTGGTTATGTGACATCACAGTGTGGATTTTGTGAGATTATAGTAACAATGTGTGAAAACAATGTTAAGATTTGTGATGACATAATACAGCTGTGTGACATCATGTAAATAAATTTGAAACATCAGAGTGAAGATGTGTGTAATCACAATGGAGTTTGTGACATCACAGCAAAACTATGGGACATATAAATGTGAAAGCATAAGGGGTTCTTGAGATATCACTGTGAGGTTGTACAACATTGCATTGATTGTTTGTGACATCACCATGAAGTTTGTTACATCACAATGAAATTGACATCACAGTGAATGCTTTGTGATATCCAAGTGAGAGTGTGTAAAATTACAGTGGGTCCTTGTGATGTCATGATGAGGTTGTGAGTCATCATACGGTGGACATTGTCATGACAGTGAGGTTGTGTATTTCACAATGTAGTCTTTGTAAAATATAGAAAAAATGTGGGAAATCAGAGTGATGCATTACAATATCACATATACATTTTCTGACATCACAGTCAGGCTTTGGGATAAGACCAAGAGTTTGTGTGACATCCCATTGAGAATTTCTGAAATAACAGTGATGCATAATGACATCACATTGAGAACAGGAAGCATCCAATGAAGGCTTTGTGACATCAAGATCATGATGTTTGGTTTGCTACATCAGAATGTATCTGTGTGACAAGAATGAAGGCACTGTGACATTAGAGTGAGGATGTGTGAAATTAGAGTGGTCCGTCCCTCTGTTACAAAAATATGGTTGCATGACTTCACAATAAGGGATTGTGACATCACATGAATGCCCTGTGAAGTCACAGTGGCTTTGTGACATCACAGTGATCTTGTGTGTAATGACAAAGAAGACTGGGATAGCACTATTTCTTTATATGAAATCACATTACAGATATAGGACACTGCAGTGCAGGCTTTGGGACATCACAGTGGGAATATGTGAAATCACAGAGTGCAGCATAATATCCTTTGGAGGTCATGTGACATCACAGGGAGAAATTCATGACAGCACAGTGAAACTTTTTGAAGTAATAGAGATGCATAATGACATCACATGGAGACTGAGTGACATCACAGAGAGAGCTATGGGATAACACATTGTGGATGGAGGAAATGACCATAGAATTTTGTGCCATCAAAATGATTATGTGTGAAATCACAGGGGTACGTTATGACATCATGGAGGCTGGTGTTCCTGTACGTTGAGGGCTTTGTGACTTCACAGTGAGGTTGTGTGGCATCACACAATGGGCCTTAGGGCATCACAGTCAGAAGGTGTGAAATCACAGTGGAGCATTTTCACATCACTGTAAGGCTGAGTGACATCATAGAAAGGGCTTTTTGACATCACAGTAAGAATGTGTGAAGTCATATTGAGGGCTCTGTGACCCCCATGGGAATGTGTCAAATCACGATGAGGACATTGTGACATGAGAGTGAGCATGTGTGAAATCACAGGGGAGCTTTGTGACATGACAGTGAATGCTTTGTGATATCAAAGTGAGGCTCTGTGACATCAGAGTGGTCCTTCGAATACCACAATGTGGTTGTGTGACATCACACTGAGAGTTTGTGACATCAAAAGAAAGCTTTGCTAAATCACAATGGTTTTGTGACATCACAGGGTCCTGTGATTAATCACAATGGGTGACTGCAATAGCATCATTAGTTTGTATGAATTCGCATGATACACCTATGATGCTGCAGGGAAGGCTTTGTGATATCACAGGGAGCATGTGTGAAATCACAGAGTGCAGCATGATCTAATTTTGAGCTCCTGTGACATAGCAGAAAGGGCTTCATGACATCATGACAGTGAAACCTTTTGAAATCACAGAGGTGCACCATGATATCACGTTGAGGCTGTGTGACGTCCTGCTGAGTGCTTAGTAACATCACAGCATGGATGGACTTCATTGAAATGTTTTGTGACATGACAATAAGGCTCCAGGATTTGACAGTGAAGGTTTAGTGACACTGAGGGGAGGCTGCGTGAAGTCACGTGGGCCCTAATGTTATCATGATGATGTCGTGTTACAGCACACTGAGGGCTTTGTGATATCACAATGAGTCTGTTTTATGTGACAGTGAGAACATTGTGACACAACTGAGAATTCATGAAATGACAGTGGTGCATTGTTCCATTACCAGGAGGCTGTGTGATGTCACAAGGAGGGCTCTGTGAAGTCACAGAAGTATGTGCAAAATCAGAATGGAGCTTCATGACATGCCATGGAAGATGTTCTGACATCCAAGTGAGGCTGTGTGAAATCACCATGGGTCCCTGTGGTACCACAATGCAGTGATGTGACAGCACAGTGTGGAATTTGTGAGACTGCAATGACCATGTGTGAAATGCCTGTTGAGTTTTCTGATGTCTCAAGGAGGCTCTATGACATCCCAGCAAGGGATGTGTGACATCACAGCGAGGATGTGTGTAATCACAATGGAGTCTGCGACATCACAGGGAAAGCTGTGTGGCATAGAAGTGTGAAATCATCACAAGTCCTTGAGATATGACTGTGAGGTTGTGTGACATCACAGTGAGAGATGGAGACTTCAGAGTGAGGGTCTATACAATCAGAATGGAGGCCAGTGATATCACAAAGAGCTGGTGTGAAATCACATAATTGGCCTAGATGACACTGTGCTGTAGGCCCTGGGATATGACAATGAGCACATGGGATATCACAGTGAAGGCTTCGGAAATGCATAGCTCCCTTGAAGTTGTTCACAGGCACATGTGCTGAAGCTGGTTCTCAACATGGGGAATGGTCAATCTTCTGGGTCTTGGGCAAGCATTCATCCAGTTCAGCCCCTGGTGTGGGGCCAAAGGGGTGCCATGGGCTGCTATGGAGCTACTGCCATCCAAGTCATCAGCTTCCTCTGATGCTGGATGGCTGATGGATGCTCTCCCCTGCACAAAGCTGGTTGTTACCACAGGTCAGCCTTCATGGGCGCCTTCCCTACACTGTGAATATGGATGATGAACACATTCCTGTCCCTGAGGGGAGTGAACTCAGAGACTACCAGGTCTTTGTGTGATGCTGATGTTGTTGTTGTTGTTGCTGTTGTTGTGAACAGATCTCAGCTGGCCAGCCACTTGCACCGATGTTTCCAGAGGAGCCACAGTTTTCACCAGTGGCATGGCCAGGGGCAAGCCAGCAAGAAACACGCCTGGGTGCAGTGGTGAGGTCCTGCAATTTGGAAGCCATTTTGCTTGGAGCCTTGTCTGCATGTCTGAGCATCCCTGGCAGGCATGACCTGTGACTGCACAGGCGGGGCCCCAAAATGACAATTCCACCCAGCCACTTCCTCGCCAACACTTGCTGTCTATTGATTTGTTGATGATTGCCATTCTCACAGGTGTGAGGTGGTATCTTATTGTGGTTTTCATTTGCATCTCTCTGATGACTAGTGATGTTGAGCATTCCTTCATATGCCTCTGGGCCCTTTGTATATCTTCCTCAGTGAGTTGTCTGTTCAGGTCCTTTGCCCATGTTTTAATTAGGCTGTCTGTCTCCCTGGTGTTGAGTCACTTTAGTTTTTTATATATTTTGGAGATCAGACCCTTGTCTGAGGTATCATTGGAAATTATGTTTTCCCTTACAGTTGATTCTCTTTTAATTTTGCTGATGTTTTCTTTAGCTGAACAGAAACTTTTCAATTTGATACAGTCTCATTTGTTGATTTGTTCTTTTATTTCCTTTGCGCTTTGTGAAGTATCAGTAAACATATTTCTGTGTAGGATATCCAATAATTTACTGCCTATATTTTTCTCCAGAATCTTTATGGTGGCACTGCTTATGTATAAATATTTTATCCATCTTGAGTTTATTTTGGTGTATGGTGTAAGTTGGTGGTCTAGTTTTATCTTTTTGAATGCTGCTGACTAGTTCTCCCAACACCATTTGTTGAAGAGATTGTTTTTACTCCATTTGATGTTCCTTCCCCCTTTGTCAAATATTAGTTGACCATAAAGTCCTGGGTTAATTTCTGGGCTCTCTATTCTGTTCCATTAATCTATATATCTATTCTTATGCCAGTACCAGGGTGTTTTGAGAAAAGTAGCCTTGTATTATTGTTTGAAGTGTGGTATTGTGAATCCTCCTACCTTGTTTTTCTTTCTCAAGATTGCTGTGGCTATTCGTGGGCATTTTTGGCTCCATATAAATTTTTGAGGTATTTTTCTATTTCTGTGAAGTCTGTCATTGGTATCTTAATTGGGATTGCATTGAATATGTAGATTGCTTTCAGTAGTGTGGACATTTTAATGATGTTAATTCTTCCCATCCACGAACATGGAATATACATCTATTTATTTGTATCCTCCTTGATTTCTTTCATCATTGTTCTGTAGTTTTCTAATTACAGGTCTTCGACCTCCTTAGTGAAGTTTATTCCTAGGTACTTTATTTTTCTTGTTGCTATGGTAAATGGGATTTGTTTTTTCGCTTCTATTTCTGTTGTTTCATTATTGGTATACAAAAATGGTTTTGATTTCTGGATATTGACTTCATATCCAGCTATTTTGCTAAATTTTCTTATTAGGTTGAGTAAGATTTTGGTGGAGCCCATTGGGTTTTGTATGTACCCTATCATATCATCTGCAAATAATGACAGTTTGACTTCCTCCTTTCCAATTTGGATACCTTTGATTCCTTTTTCTTCTCGATGGCTATAGCTAGAACTTCCAAGACAATGTTGAATAGAAGTGGAGAAAGTGGACAGCCTTGTCTCATTCCTGATCTTAGGGGGAAAGCTTTCAGTTTTTGTCCGTTAAGTATGATGTTGGCTTCAGGTTTTTCATAGATGGCCTTTATGATGTTGAGGTATGCTCCCTCTATTCCCATTTTCCTGAGGGTTTTGATCATAAATGGTTGCTGCACTTTATCAAATGCTTTTTCAGCATCTATTGATATGATCATATGGTTTTTATCTTTCAATTTGTTGATGTGGTGTATTACATTTATCGATTTACGAATGTTGTACCATCCATGCATTTCTGGGATGAAGCCCACTTGATCATGGTGTATGATCTTTGTAATATACTGCTGAATCCGATTGGCCAATATTTTGTTGAGAATTTTAGCATCTATGTTCATCAGAGATATTGGCCTGTAGCTTTCTTTCTTAGTTGTGTCTTGCCCTGGTTTTGGGATGAGAATAATATTGGCCTCATAGAAAGCATTTGGGAGTCTTTCCTCTTCCTGAATTTTTTGGTATAGTGTGAGGAGGATAGGAGTTAGTTCTTCTTTAAATGTTTGGTAAAATTCACCTGTGTAGCCATCTGGTCCAGGGCTTTTGTGCTTTGGAGATTTTGGATTACTTCTTTGATTTCACTAATTGTTATTGGCCTATTCAAGCTTTCTGCTTCTCCTGGGTTCAGTTTTGGTAGATTATACCTTTCCAGAAATGTGTCCATTTCATCCAGGTTGTCATATTTTTTGTCATAGAGTTGTTTGTAGTAATTTCTTACAATCTTTTGTATTTCTGAGGTATCAGTTGTGATTTCTCCTCTGTTCAGTTCTGATTGTGTTTATTTGGCTCCTGTCTCTTTTTCTTGAGGAGTCTGGATAAGGGCTTGTCAATTTTGTTTATTTTTTCAAAGAACCAGGTCCTGGACCTGTTGATTCTTCCAATTGTAGTTTGAATCTCTGAGTTTAGTTCTGCTCTGATCTTGATGATTTATTTCCTTCTACTTGCTCTGGGCTTTGTTTGTTGTTGTTCCTTTAGTTCTTGCAGCTTTGTGGTTAGGTTGTTTTTATAAACGTCTTGTTACCTTTTTTGTGAAGGCCTGTATTGCTATAAATATCCCCCTGAGAACTGCCTTTGCTGTATCCCATAGGTTTTGGGCTGTTGTGTGTTCATTGTCATTTGTTTCCAGAAACTTTTTGGTTTCATCTTTGATCTCATTGTTCACCCCTTCATTGCTTAAAGCATGTTATTCAGTCTCCATGAGTTAGAGAAGTTTTGGGTTTTTCTCTTGAATTTGGTTTCTAGTTTCAAGCCATTGTGATCTGTAAAGACACTTTGCATGATTTCAATTTTCTGGTATTTGTGGAGGCTTGTCTTGTGACATAATGTATCTTGGAGAATGATCCATGTGCATTTGAAAAGAATGTGTATCTTGCTTCTTTGGGGTAAAAGACTCTGTATACATCACTTAGGTCCATTTCCTCTGGAGTGTTGTTCAATGCCACAACATCTCTGGGGACTTTTTGTTTGGAAGATCTATCCATTGTTGACAGTGGGGTATTAAAATCCCCTACTATTAGTATGTTTCTGTCTATGTCTTTCTTAAAGTCTTCCAAGATTTTCCTTATATATTTCGGAGCTCCTATGTTGGGTGCATATATGTTTATCAGAGTTATTTCTTCTTGATGGATTGTTCCCTTAAGTATTATGAAATGTCCATCTTTGTCCCTTTTTATGGCCTTCATTGTAAAATATATTTTGTGTGAAATAAGTATTGCTACTCCATCTTTTTTGTGTGTGTGTGACCATTTGCTTGATATATAGTTTTCCATCACTTCACTCTCAATCTGTGTCGATCTTTTGTTCTGAGGTGGGTCTCTTGAAGACAGCATATATGAGGGTCATGTTGTCCTATCCATTCGGCTACCCTATGTCTTTTGATTGGTGCATTTAATCCATTTACATTTAAGGTTATTATTGATTGATACTTATTCATTGTCATTTTCTCCCTTTGTGTCTGTATTCCTCTTTGACTGTCTCTGTTTCTCCATTTTATTTCTTTACTTATTTTTATAGCAGACCCTTTAGCATTTCTTGCAATGCTGATTTGGTAGAGATGTATTCTTTCAGTCTTTTTTTGTCTGGGAAGCTCCTTATTTCTCCTTCTATCTTGAATGAGAGCTTTGCTGGGTAGAGTATTCTTGGTTGCAGGCCTTTGTTTACCATTACTTGAAATACTTTTTGCCATTCCCTTCTGGCTTGAATTGTTTCTGTTGAATAATCATTTGATAGCCTTATTGGAGCCCCTTTGTATGTTATTTGTCTTTTCTCTCTTGATACTTTTAGGATTCTCTCTTTGTCTTTGAAATTAGCCATTTTCTTAATAATGTGCCTTGGTGTTGGTCTGTTTGGGTTGATCCTCATTGGGACCCTCTGTGCTTCCTGAACTGGATTAATGTTTTCACTCATCATGTTAGGGAAATTTTCTATCATGACTTATTTGAACAGGTTTTCCATTCCTTGTGTCTCTTCTCCTTCTGGCATCCCTATGATATGGATGTTGTCACGTTTCATGTTGCCCTGCAGCTGTCTTAAACCCTCTTCAGTCTTATTCAGCTTTTTAAAAAAATTCTCTTGTACTGTCTTGGAGCATTTGTCTACATTATCCTCCAATTCGCTGATCCAGTCCTCTGATTCCTCTAGCCTATTGTTGATTCCTTCTACTGTATTCTTTAATTCAGAAATTGTATTCTTGGAAGGGGAGCAGCTTAGACGAGAACCTAGTATAAAGGAACCATGGACATGGACAATAGGTGGAATTGACTTTGGGGGGAATGGAGGGAGGGGAGGGAGACAGAGGGGAGCAGAAAGGGGACGGATGTAATACAACAATAATAAAATAAAATAAAGAAATTGTATTCTTCATTTCCTCCTGGCACTTATTGATAGTTTCTATGTCCTTTTTCATGCTGTTGTAGCTCTCAGTAAGTTCCTTGTAACTTCCTTGGTATTCTTTGTAGTTCTCCTGAAGTTTTTTATAGTTTTCTTTGATGTAGCTGAGCTCACTGAGCTTCTGTATCATCATTCTTTTGAATTCCTTATCTGATATTTTGTGTGCCTCTGTTTCATTTGCTGGTCTTTCTGGGGATTCTTCCTTTCTTTTTGGTGATGGACTGATTCTTTTTTCCCCCATTTTTGGAGTCTGTTCTTGCTTGTTTTTTGTCTTGTTTTGTTTTGTTTTGCTTTTATTGGGTTAACCTGCTTTGCTCCCTTGCCTTAGTTAATCACCCTTCTGTGATAGGAGATTTGTGGAGTTCAATGTTGCAGTTTCCCAGATTTTCTCCACTTGCTGTTCTTGGTATGTCCTTTGTTTGGGCTGTCTGGTTGTATTCTGGACCTGTGGGCTTTAAGATAAAAAGAAAAAGCAAAACAAAAAACAAGCAAACAAACAAATAAACAAACAAAAAACAGAAGGATAAAATAAATAAAATGATAATAATAATAATAAGAAGAAACGGTTTAGATGGCTGTTCACCCTTAATAATCCCTGATTGGTCCAGATGGAGCCTGGACCTGAGGGCTTATAGCAGAAAAGAAAAAAAAAAAAAAAAAAAAAAAAAAAAAAAAAAAAAAAAAAAAAAAAAAGGAGAAAATCACAAGACAGAGAGAAATCAATATTAATAAAGAAAGGGTTTAGGTGTCTGTTCACCCTTTATGATCTCTGTTTGGTCCAGGTGGCCAGGACCAGTTGGCTTTATCAGGGAGAAAAGGAAGAAGAAAAAAAAGGGTGGGTGGAGAAAGTCACAAGACAAAGAGGAATTGATATTAATAAAGAAAGGTTTTAGGTGTCTGTTCACCCTTTACATTCTCTGTTTGGTCTAGGTGGAGCCAGGACCAGTGGGCTTTATCAGGAAGAAAAGAAAGAAGAAAAAAAAAAGGGGGGGGGAGTCACAAGAAAAAGATAAATCAATATTGATAAAGAAAGGGTTTAGGTGTCTGTTCACCCTTTATGATCTCTGATTGGTCCAGGTGGAGCCAGAACCTGTGGGCTTTAAAAGGAAAAAAAGAGAAAAAAAAAAAAAAAAGGAGGGAAAAAGAAGAAAAAGGAAGGAAAAAAAGAACA
>PVIW01013174.1:0-27500 GCA_004026585.1 Noctilio leporinus | reverse complement strand
CAGAATCTTCCAGTTTTCTTCCCTCCTAACCCAATGCAGAATATCTAGTGAAGGACTCCAGGGCTCTAGAAGGTGGCAGACCCTCTATGGGTCCCTGAATAACTGACTGGAACTAAATGGAACAAAGAATCACCCCACTTTTTACCTGATCCACACAATAATAAAGGAGTAATACATCTTAATATCATTAAGTCCTGAGACTCAGGAACAACTAGATTATTCATTTATCAACTTATTTCTCAAATATTATGAATAATAACACATTATTGGGGTGGCTCTGGCTGGTAATTCAGTTGGTTAGAGCATCATCCTGGTACACAAATGGTTCAGGTTTGATCCCCCATCAGGGCACATAAAATTAACCAAAGAATGAGTGATGAAGTGGAACAACTAATCATATTTCTCTCTCTCTCTTTCTCTCACTTTTCCTCTCTTCGTAAATCAATATTTTTTCATTTAAAACTCAAGAATTATAGGGGGCAAAGATAAAATTTGGTCCTTCAGAGGAGATGATAATTGAACTGTATCTAAAAATAGAATAAGAATGATTTTTATAAATTATAGGATCTCAAATATTCAGCAATTGTTCCCCTTTAAAATCTTGTTTTCCTAATCATGTGCTGAATTTGCCATTTTATTATACTAATATTATGATTGCTTTTAGTGATATATGTTCAATGCATTAGCTACCATTCACTTCTTACCATAATCTGGCCATAGAGCTTAGCAGTTTATGTGAACTATTTCATTTAATGTTAACATGACCATGAGAGGAGTTTTTGACCATATTCATTTTGTAGAGGAAACTGATGTTTGTCAAAGTTAATATGAATAGCATTGACTCTATAGATTGCTTTGGATATTATGGACATTTTAATGATGTTAATTCTTCTATGAACAGGCTTCCCTTCATTTGTGTCTTAATTCCTTTCTTTAGCATTCTATGGTTTTCTGAATACAGGTCTTTTACCTCCTTGGTTAAGTTTATTCCTAGGTACTTTATTTATCTTGTTGCATCTATAAGAGGAATCTAATTTTTTTATAAACTAACAAACAAAAGAGCATGAAGAGATGGGATGGAATGAAAGTGACCAGAGGGGAGGAGGGAGAGGAATAATGGTGGAAAGAAGGGGGAGGGACTAGACAATGGACATGTATGAATGACCCACACATGAACAACAGTGTGGGAATTGACTGCGGGAGCAGGGAGTTGGAATGGGCAGAGCAGGGCAAAGGAGGGAAAATTGGAAGAACTGTAATAGAATAACAATAAAAAATGATTTAAGGAAAAATTTTAAATAAATGTTAAGACGATCTCACAGTAAGTGGTCAGTCCAGAGCTTAAGAGTTCTTGTTTGAGCAATGATAATTTACTTCAACTACTGCCCTACTCCAAACAGAATTATATAGTTTTATGTTCATTTTGTAGATAAGAGGAAAGGTTGACCTCAGAAAATATATTATAATCCTTGATCTGCCCCTCATAGTGAAAACCTTACACCCTGATTTTATCAACATACCAAAAATTGATCCATCAATCAATAATAGATGCACAGTAATCACTAATGTTTTTGATCCAGAAGTTAAATTAGTCACTTATGAAGAATAGTTAAGCCCTGGCTGGTAGTACAGTGGTTAGGGTGCCGGCCTGCGAACCCAAAGGTTGCAGGTTCGATTCCCCAGCCAGGGCACATAACCAGGTTGCAAACCAGGCCTCCAATCAGGTCTGTGGCTGGAGGCAGGTGATACGCAACCATACATTGATGTCTCTCTCCCTCTCTGCCTCTCTCCCTTCCCCTCTTTCTAAAAAATAATGAAATAAAATCTTTAAAAAAAAAAAAAAAAAGAATAGTTAAGTGGGCAAAAAAACTTCACTAAAGGCCTGGAAAATGATAATTACTCACCTAAATGTAACTACCATTATAAAGGATATATTTAAACTCACATGATTAGTATATATTCTAAGAGCAGAGATACTTTCGAAGTAATCAGAGTATTGCTTAAGCCCTGACTAGCATGGTGCAGTGAGTTGGGTATTGTCTTGAAAAGCCAAAGGTCACCAGTTAGAATCCCATTCAGGGCACATTCCTGGGTTGCATGCCAGGTCCTAGTTCGGGGGCATGCAAGAGGCAACCGATCTATATTTCTCTCACATATTGATGTCTCTCTCTCTCTTTCTCCATCCCATTTCCTCTCTCTGGAAATAAATGAGTAAAATCTTATTTTTTTTAAAAAAAAAAGAATATTGTTTGAATAACATAGATTCAAAATAAAGATTTTTTGATAGAATGATTAAAAATATCAGACCTAAATAGCCTGATATTCATTCACAGTAGGAATGACCTTGTCATGGGGATTAAAGTCCAATAGAATTAAGTCCACTCCCTCATCTCTGAATCATATTTGGATAGACTTTGCCTACATTGTTTCTGACTTTCCTTCATCTGCTTTAATGCCTAAATTTTTTTCTGTGAATATGTCAATACCTTCAAATAGTTTATGTCAAATCCTACTACATAGGAATTTATATGTTCTTTAAAGATAATTTTGCAGATCCCTGTGCTGATTTATTTTGTATTGATCTTGAAGTTTAAGAATCAAAAAGAAAGCTCCTTAAGTCCTTTATTTTTAATTTCTTGTCAATACCTCTTCTCATTATAATCTATGGGAACAAAAACAATGACAAGAATTGAAAGAATTAATTCCAGGAAAAGATAATACTGAAAATCCTGGCTATTTATGGGAAATGAATGAGGATTAATAATAGCAGCTGTTCTCTTTTTCTTTCACTTAGGCTAGATGAAGTATATTTGCAGGACTCAATTAATCATCCTAACACACATTTGTTTGCTAGAGCAAAGCTAGCAAAACTCCTACAAGAGGTACCACGTGTCTCTTTTTAATAGTACCAAATCCCATACTAAGCTAGAATTGTAGCTCTAGAAAGAGGTGGGCCCAGGATAAATCAAAGCCAGCATCCAACATCAGGGAAAGATGGTTCTATGTCAGTTGCATCCCATCAATAAAAGACTAAGCTTGTTCAAGCTTTATGCTGCTGTAGTGCCATGCATTTCAAGAGCAAAGTCTAATGCCATAAACCTAGTGTTCCTTTTTCCATCCATGCGAGGTCCAGGAGGAATGCTTTTCCACAAACAAGTGAGTGTGAGATAGTAAATGCAGTAATAGACTAATCAACCCACCAGAGTGCTTCAAGGCTGGAAAGACTCAGTCAAACAGAAACAAATTATTTTTATTATTTTATTATTATTTCTTCTTAATCTGTGGAGCCACAAAGTGAGAAGGAGATGAAGAACTCTGACATGGGTCAGATATGAAGGATCTTTGGAACCCATCTAGTAGTTTAGAGTCTGAAGAATACTCTCACAAAAACAAACAAACAAACAAAAATGCTGAAGCACCCTTCTTCAGAGATGAATCATACACACTTAGGAAGTTCCCAGATGTCTTTCTGCCTGGACCCAGCTACTTTTCTTTGAGTTAAGAATTCATATTTGGAAACCTCTGCTTGATAACAGCTTGCTGATGAATAGTTATCCTTTGATGCAAGTTGGATGATCATGCCATCGACCTTCATTGTATCAATGAAAAACCTCTGAAAACAATGTGAAAAAGACAAGAAAATGTGTGATCAGTAGAGAAAAGGCAAAACATTTTTAATAACAAAAAAAAGATAAAAATTGTTAAAGAAACAAAAAGTTTTACATTATATTAGTACTGTACTTGTAATTTTTTCAGTTGTTATGGTATTAATGGTATATTAAGTTTACCAAATTTTATTTTTGTTAGTAGAAATGGTTTAATTGATAATAAAATGAGGGAAATTTCATTAAATAAAGAATTATCTTTGGTACTGTAGACATTTGGTAGGAATCTTCAAGCTATTTTAGTAAAACAAAACACACACACATGAAAATTGTGTATAACTGAGTATATGCAAAGTTACCCTCCCCAAATATGAGTAAAAATTAAGATAATTTAAAATTAAAAATGCCAACAGAGTGATTTTTGAAAAAATTTCTAAATATCTAATTAACTTTATTCAACCCTTAGCAACAATAAAGATAAGACAGCATACCTAACTCACCAACTCTCATATGGTTTCAATTAATTTGTTTAATAACAAATATTAATAACAAATAGTCAACAACAAGATGAATCTTATTAATAGAGAGAAATCAAAGCAAATGTAAAATTCTAAAAGAAAGTATTTTAAAGAAAAACCTAAAGAAATATCTAAGAGGCCCTGACCAGTGTGGCTCAGTTGGTTGGAGCCTTGGCCCATAACCAAAGGGTTGCAGGTTTGATTACGGGTCAGGGTGCATACAGGAGACAACCAACAAATGTTTCTCATGTTGATGTTTCTCTCCATTTCTTTTTCTATGAAAATAATTTTTTTTAAGTTCTCAGGTGAGGAATATATATATATATATATATATATATATATATATATACACACCTAAGATAAAAGATACTCTTCGGCAGAAATAATCAATGGGGAAAAATCAAAGCTGAATGAAAGTTTTATTACATTTCCACTACTATTGAATAATAGCTGGAGGTACTTGTAAAAAATGTTTTGTTTTGTTTGACAATTACTTTTGGTATGTGTTTCTCTTTTTTTTTAATATAGCTTACTAGGATGCGCATAATAAATAATTAGCCATTAAACTCTACCTAAGGCTCTTAAAGATTACTTTCAAGAAAGAATCCCAAACTCAATCATCATGTTGGAGATAGCTTTCATTTTTGAGAATATGTAGTTATTTATATTCTGAGACAGGATTTGACTTTCAAGTCCTAAAATGTCACTATCATGAGGCTCTACTTTAGTCACATAACTGCAAGTTGGATCAGGGTTTCCTTTTCTAAAAATGAGAACTCAAACGAAATAAAGTACTAGCCATATTTATAATCTTTGCTTTAAGCTCATGAGAAGCTGGCACCTATAGTTAATTATTTGAGTTGGGTATTTGGTTTGGCTTGTCTAAAATCAGATGAGCTAATACACAAAGATGAAGGCCCATTCAAGAACTTACATTTTCAATCAAAAAAAAAAAAGAAAATGCTCAGATCTGTCCTAGTTCATGGGTAGCACCTGTATTGCTTTCAAACATCTGTAGAAGCACAGTATCAGCCAACTGTTAATCAAGGATCACTTCCCTTCAAAGTGATTGATGATCCACTGTTAAAACAGCTTATAAAAATAACTTTTCCTCTGAAAAGGGGCTGTAGGGTTTTCAGATACATCTCACTATTCCTGCTAGTTTAATGCATGTTTAAAAGTTAATTTCTCATTAATATTTAAAGAAATGGCTTCAGAACAAATTTTAAATGACCCATTACATTTTAGAAATAAAATATTATTGGCATTATTTTCATCTCAATTACAAGGAATAATAATGTCCAAGATTTGCTTTTAAAACTGTTAATGAGCCCTGGCAATGTGAAAAAAGATATGGATTAGGTAGATGTAATGAGATATGATGAAAAGATGCAAGCACTGAAGGGTGTTGGAGAAATTCTTTTCAGAAACAGTATAATTAGCGTCTGATAAAAGTACTTAGTTGATAAGATTTTTTGAAGAAGAAAGGTTAAGATAAACATATACTTTATGACAAACCTGTTTAATTTTTCCCCTTTGGTTCTCTTACATACTCAATATTATGTTGAAATTTCATACATAAATAATGTTTGTCGAATACTAGATGCAATTCTACCAGACAATTAGAGTGTTTTAATTGCCAGACACAGAGAGCAGAAAATGTGTTGAAACATCTTATTCCATTTTCAGTGTACATTTCTTTGTTGATTTATGTAATGTAGCTAATAATATGCAACCTACCCTAGTTTTAAACAAACAAATGAACTTCTAAAAAAACAAGCTTTTTCATAAGTTGCTAAGCAACTCCAAAGGCACATTTTATTAAGTTAATAAATAGCATTTAGATAACAAAAACTTAAGGAGGATTTCTAACTCCATTTTATAAAAAGTAGAAAATCCAAACAGGTATCCTTCTGATTTTCCTGTTTCTAAGGCCTTGGTGCTAGAAAGAGATACTGTCATTTTCAGAGCTACATTTGACTCACTAAACAAAACATTTCTTCAACTGAAATTGTTACTATAATAGAAATAATGTTCTGGCCTCATTGTATAGTTCTCCAGAGTAAAAGCTCATGCTGCATATCCATGACTGAAGGTTCGTCAGCCTGGGCACCACTGACATTTTGGGCAGGGAAATTTGTTGTTGTGGGGTCTCTCCTGTGCTTCTTAAGATGTTTAGCAATATTCTACCCTTGGCCTCTACTTATCAGAGGGCAGCAGTAGTCCCATAGTTGTTACAACTGAAAATGTCACCAGGCATTGCCATATGTGCCCCTTGGGTTGAGGGGGGAGGGGTGTTCAAAAATCATACCCAGTTCAGAACTACTGCTACTGAATAGTAGGTAAATGACTAACCTAAATTCACCAGTGAACACAATACTCCCTGTATAGTAATTAGGAAGAAAGGTCCTAATGGTGGCTCTATCTATAGCCACTCTCTAGTAATATCCTATTCCAGAACTGCATCAAATTTTTTTTCTACTCTTCCTCTCCTCAGTTTTTACCACACTCAGTTGCTGATCAAAATATTTTAAAATATAAATCTCAATTTTAACCATGTCATCTTCTGCATAGAGGATAGGTCTCCATCACCTCTACTATCACATACAGTCTCCACTAGTCTTTAAGGTTTATTACAAATTTTCACCAAACTTCATCTCCTCAAACTTCTCATTCTCAGTCTCCATGTATGCCACCTTTAAGCAGCCCCCAAACACAAACAGTTTGCATATTCTAATCTCTTATGAGACACATAAAAGACAAATTCATTTTTTCCATGAAAATTTTCCTAATGAAGTCTTCATTTCTTATCAGTATCATATTTCTCTTAAAATAATGACATGGCTGCAAATTAATATGTAAGGCAATTATTTACTGAATGTGTTCTATATGCCAGGAACTGAATATACTTAACAGCTGTTTCTATCAATTTACATTTACAGTATTCATGCTCAAGTAGATTGTAAGTTCCCAAAGGATAAGAATGAATCTTTTTGTATTGTTCTGCTTTCTCTTCATAATGATGCTGACAAATATACGTTATTTTTTTTTTAATATTTTATTTATTATTTTTAGAGAGAGGGGGCGGGAGAGAAGCAGAGAGGGAAAGAGACATCTATGTATGGTTACCTTTCACCTGCCTCCAGCTACAGATCTGCCTGGAGACTTGGCTTGCAACCTGATTATGCGCCCTGGCTGGGAATTGAAACAGCGACCTTTGGATTTGCAGGCCAGCACCTTATCCACTGTGCCACCAACCAGGGCTATACTTTAAATTTAATTTGCAATTACAACCTTTCAAATTACTTTCATGGTTGTTACCTTACTGGTTATATATTTTCTCTAAGTTAGAACCCACAAAAGTGGGACATTAAGTGCTCTAGGGACTTGGTTATACTAGTGCTAAATAAAATGTACCATATGAACTCACCTAATATAGGAACCTAATGAACAAAACAAACAAATAAGCAACATAGAACCATAGGCATAGAAACAAGAAACAGACTGACAGTGACCAGAGGGGAGGGGAGAGGAGCAGAAAGGGGAAGGAAGGGGAAGGGTCTAATCAAGGAACTAGTATAAATGACCAACAGACATGGACAACAGGGTAGGAAGAGGGGATGGGGTGAGTGAGGAAGAGGAGAGCAATGGGGGGGGGGGCAACTGTAAAAGAACAACAATAAATTAATTATTTAAAAAAGAATATCCATTTAATGTATGTTGACTGACTAAATCTAGTCTCACAACTTCACAAGTATAAAATTATTCTCCTGGTTACAAAAAGTTCTATGATACTTAAAAACAAATGTTATTGGAAAGAACAAGAACAGCTGAATGATGCAGAAAATACAAAACAAGTGGATTAGGGTCGACAAGAGTTAAACTATATAAGGTAACGTGAAAGCAAAAGAGAAATCTCAGTTTCTGCCTAAAGTTGGCTGCAAGAAATGAACTTCAAAAGGCCTAACTTCTTGTTGCAAAAAATAAAACTTTAAAATGAAAGCAAAACCACACAAGAGCTAATAAACCACCAGATTCTAAAAATCACAGCCTTTTACCCCATACATTAGAAAAAAGTTCAAGAAAAACATATTCAACAACCCTGGCATTTCCTCCCAGTTTTGGGGAGCCCCCAACATCAAAATACCTGTAAAAACTATTTATTTCTCAAATAACTTCAACAAAACAAAAGTCATTAAGTCAGCTCATTTCTGGGGCTACCCGCTAGCCCTAACTACCATGTGCCCAAAGAAACAGACATCACATATCCAGTAATTCTTTGAACATGTATTGCATGCCTACTAAGTGCAGACATTGACATAGCACAATTGAGAGGGGCAAAGGTGAAAAAGTTGAAGTAAATTTGTGCAGACCTTAAAAAATATTTTTTAAAGGTTTTATTATTTTGAGAGAGAGGGGACGAGAGAGAGGCAGAGAGGGAAAGAGACATCAATGTTTGGTTGCCTTTCACCTGTCTCCAGTTAGGGACCTGGCTGGAGACCTGGCTTGCAACCTGGTTATGTGCCCTGGCTGGGAATCGAACCGGTGACCTTTGGGTTCACAGGCCAGCACCTTATCCACTGTGCCACCAGCCAGGGCCTTTAAAAAAAAAAATCTTCAAGGTGCCCTGCTTCCCATCTTCCGGTCTTCCTCCACTCCATCCCTCCAAATAAGAAAGCGAAGGCATTACAAGAAATTAAAAGTAAAGAGAAGAGAATAGATAATGTCCCATCAGCCTCCCAGGAGGATGCACGGTATCAGGCACGTGACTAGCGGAAGTGCCGGGTCCACGGGCCGGAAGTGCTGCAGGTGAGGTTCTGGGCCCCCAGGGCAGCCGGAAATCAGGAGCTGGATAACCCGAGAGAAAAGATCCCCATTAGTTTAGACTCTACCCCAGAACCAAGGCCGCAGGAACTTTGCAGGGTTTTCTCTACCCGCCAAGGGCTTATTCTACCACAGCAGGCTCTCTGTAAAATAGGGATTTTTGAGCTTTAACGAATGTGACGCTAGCTTGATGTGAGTTCTTAAGGGGCAGGTCTGTACTCCAATTTACAGGGTTTTCCTAGGCGAATCTGAGCCGCACCCCCAGACCCTTGCAGGGTACCGAGAAGGGAACGTGCACCGGGGCCTCGAATCACTCGGTCGGGCGGGTTGGGAGCTCCGATCTACCAGCGTTTGCGGTGCTGGTGGTGCCCCCTCCCTGATGGGAAGACCGATGTGGGAAGCGGGACGGGTGTTGGGGTCTTGGAAAGCGGGCACTGGAGGGCCCCAGGGCTTGGAAGGCGGCGCCGACGGGTGCCTGAGGAAGGGGCGTTCGGTGGAGACAGGGTGGGGTGGGAGGTGAGGCTGTCCTCGCCGCCCTCCTCCGGAGGCTGGTGGTTGGAGGCAAGGCGGGTGGAGAAGCTGGCGCGGGACCTGCGGGCCTTTGCAGAAGCCCGGGAGGCTTTGTGAGCCGCCGCGGAGGGGGCGGAGGGGGCGGAGGGAGGGGGTGGGGGGTCCTCACCGGGCTCTTTGGAAATTAAATGACTAGAAATCAGGTTGTCTCCAGGATTTTTATCAGGGGTATAGAAACTCGGAGTTTGTTTCGTTTCATCTACCCCTGCCCCTGAATTAATTCCGAAGGTCTCAGCTGGCCTGCAAATGCGGGAGCTGGACGAGAGGGAACCCCGGTTTCCCTCCCCCCGCCCCCTCTCCCTGTGATGCTCGCCTGGCCAGCACCTTCATCCGACTCACCTCCTTGGACTATCTCAGGAGTCCCTTGCATCTTCCACAAAACGATAGCGCTCCACTTCACTGGTTCTCAACGTTAGGTGACAGGTCAGAATTGGAGAGCTAGAGAGTTCCTTGCTGGTCTTAATTAAAATGCACCAGCCCTGTTTTGTTTCCGGGGATGTGAGAGGGAAATTGTTTGGACTCGGCTCTGAAGGTCAATAGACTTTTACATGTTTTAAGATCACTTTTAAGGTCTCTTCAACCTTGTCATCCCTGGGAATTTGGGTGTGAAGAGGAAATAGCTTTTGAGATTCGCGTTCATCACATTAAACGTCTGACTCCTCTCACTTGCTACACTGTTTGGATGTCCAAAGATGGAATGGAAAGTCTTGTTAATCTCCAAAGGTCTAGTGACTCAGAGGAACCCTGATTCCCTTTGTTGTGGGTCTTTCCTCCTGCTATCCTGGGAATGGGGAGAAATCCTGGGATCAGTGGCTGCAGAACTGAGGACCCTAACAACCTCTGATTATAGAGAAGGGGAGGAGGGATGGAGGGAAGAAATGGAAAGGGGAAGAAAAATATTTGTGTTCGTTTACACATTTCCTGTGCAGAACAAAAAAGTTCCACCATCAGCAAAAGAAGTCGCTTCCTCCAAAATAGCAGCCAAAGAGGGAAAATTAGAATATGCATAAATTCCTTCATTTTCATTCACATGGAGCGCAGTTTCCGGCAGATTTGTATTTAAACTGCTCTATTAATCCCAATTTCTGAACAGCATTTTACTTAGCCTCTTCCTAAAATGCACTTAAGGAGTATTGCTCTTCTCCCACTGTCCTGTTTTGAAGCCTCCCACCTTCTTATTCTCCAAGTGAGAATGAGAATTTTATTGAAAAGGCTAACCTTATTTTTCCTGTCCACTGTTTTAAAAACTGAACTGATGCACTGGATTATGAATACAAGCTGGCTGATGCCTGTGAAACCATAACTGCAAATGAGAGTCTAGTGGAAAGGATATGTTTGTTTTGAAAAAGAGAATGAACCTGACAGGACCAGTAGACTTTTGCAGTTCCTCTCATGAAATGGACTCCCTTCCTATTCTACACAAGTCATATCTTTTCACCATTAGGAATAAATAGGATGCATGGACCTGTCCATCCCACAACCTTTCCTATCCCCATTTTTAAGGAGCATGCAACCCTGTTTAAAGGAGTATTAATATTAAGGGTGTCAGTCCATTAAATCCTCCTACAGCCCATTTCTGAAATATTTGTTTTGCCACTTGTGCAACAGATCTGACTGTATCTGCTTTGAAAATTCTTTGTTGAAGAAAATGGTAGTGAGCATCATTTGAAGCCATTACCTTTCTGAAATGTCATTGCTTAACTTGGGCTTACCTGTCCTGTCTATGAAACTGCATTTCTTTTATTTAATAATAGAATATTAGTGCTTAAAAATGAAATTACGACACCTTGGTTTACTAAATGTATATGCAGATTTTAATTCCACTCATCCCTAAATTCCTTACTGTTGCACAGCCCAAGATACAAATCTGTGTTTGCTTTATAATAAAATCTAAACAAAATGTAGGGGTTCTGGCTTTCCTTCAGTGTTTACAGATCAACAATAAACCCCAATTATTGATGGCTAAAAAGTTAGAAATTCTATATTTTAGTTTTAGTTTCTATAAAAATAAGCATATATACTTGAATTACATGCACATTTAAATATTTGGTTTATGTTGGCTAAAGGTTTTTAGGATATTAGAATATAGAAGCCTATTAATTTTGTTAAGTAGGTGCATAAGCTGAGTGCACCTGAATAGCTGCATGACTTATACTACTTTGTGAAACAACTACTGTTATTTTTTCTTTACTTTCTGTCAAATATTTCTATAACAAAAGTATTAACTTGGTTTCTTTTAGTTAGGGGTTCTCAGTGTTTGAGAATAAATTCTTAGAAGCCATATTTGGGGGTTATATATATCAGGATTGAGGACCGTTTTTACTGGCAGTGTTGATTCCTTTTAATTATCTTACTGAAACAAATAATAATTTTAATCAAGGAAACAATGAAAATATAAAAATCATAACTTTTCTTAAAGTGTTATTTTATTACAATTGAATTTTATATGAAAAGCTCCAGTTTGAGTTCAAATTGCATAGCTATATTTTCAGAAGAGTTGACATGAACTTCATTACCAATTGTTAGTTGTACAGGGAGAAAAGCTGGGGGTACAATTGAAAAGCAGAGCAATATACAGTTGTAGCCAAAGCCCCTGTCTCCTGTCACAGACTAAGCAGTCACCTCAGTGAATTAATCTCTAGAAATGAAAGTTCCTCATTCTTGGCTAATCTCTAGTGAAATAATATTCTCATGAACTGGAATATTTTCATACTTTTTTTCTTTAAGTGGAAAAACTAGACTGAAGTTAAAAGGAATTGTTCAGCCTCCCTTCTGTGAAATGCACTTACAACCAGCAGGGAAGTTGCATCCTTCTTTTTTCCTCCCGCTTTCTTCAACTACTGTTAGGTTTAGTTATGGAGAGAGAGAGAGAGAATGTGTGTGTGTGTGTGTGTGTGTGTGTGTATTAAAAAAAAAATTTCTATAGGACAGAACAGGATATTGATAGTTATGCCTTTTTTTTTTTTTTTTTTTTTTTTTTTTTTTTTTTTTTTTTTTTTTTTTTTTTTTTTTTTTTTTTTTTTTTTTTTTTTTTTTTTTTGTAATTTAGTTTTTTAAACAAGATGTAGATCTTGGCTTTTCATAGATTTTCAGGGCTACATTAATTTCTAGGAAGACAGAACAAAGCAAAAACATTTCATGGTTACCCTACCATCCTTCTATAGCTAAGGTTCTTTTCCATTTGGCCCTGGCCGCTGGGCTGCCAAGGAATTTCTATCTCCATCTCTGCTCTCCTTTCCTATAACTAACCCCTGTCTCCTAACCAGCTTTCTTTCCCCCTCCACAATGAAGGCAGTTATCAAGACTGCTTGAATCCCAACATCTGCCTGACAAACATTGGGTCTACTTTCCTCCCACCTGCTTTTAATTTATTTTTTTTCTTTGGGGTGGAGGGACACTAGGGACTCAGAATATTGGGTAGAGAGGAGCTTTAGATTCCTGCAAATCCAGACAAACTCTGGCAGATTCTTTTCCAGTCTAGCCTCGGGAACTGATGACTATTTCGCACCTAGACCAATAAATCTTGTTAGGTTTGCAATTGACAAAAACACCTCTCACTCCCCTATAAGAGGTGAGCTTAGCTTTACCAGGTAGATCACTTCCAGTTACATGCTCAACCTGGTGTCTTCCCTCCACTTCTATTTCCTTATTTTGCTGTCCTCTTTCCATCCCTTCATCCTTAAAGGACTCAGAAGAATTTGTCCAGAGGTACCTAATTCTTAATTTTTGTATCTTTCCCTATGGACTAAGTTCCTCAGTGCTGCTCTTCTCTTTGAACTCACAGAAACCTCATAACTGAAGTACTTTGTCTATCTCAAACTCCTCAGCTCTGATAACATAATCCCAATTAAGACAAATTGCTTATTCACAAGCAGAACTCAGGCCAGGGCAACCAGGTCCTTCCACCCAAGAATCCCTTCACATGTCTGGCTTTGCTCCTGTCTCCTTCAAGAGCTGATCCACTTCTGAATGGTGCCCAAGAGGATATACCCATATCAATGAAAATGAGTGGGTAAAAATGTACTCAGTGCCATTAGAAAGACCTACTATCTTAAACCAAGGAAGGTTCTATTAGAATACTTGAGTTGGGCCAAAACAGATCATCCATCTAACCAGTGAAACCAAGAAATTAAGATGAATGTCTGACTGTAGCTATGAAACACAAATTTCCTCTCCATCCTTTCAGCCAGAGGAATTATTTTAAAAATTGTTTCTTCTATTATTGTTTGCATTATTAACATTTATTTTTGTCACTATTGCTGCAGATTTTATTTTATTTGTGTTATTGCATTATACTATTCAACAGAAGTTTCGGAACATTAGTCAGATTAATTAGTTTATCAGTAATTTAAAACTGAAAACTAGTAATTAAGCCAAAAACTAAAAATGATCAGGGATGATTCATACCCATGTAGGATTTGGGAGGAAGAGAATCTAAGTTTTGAATATAAAATTTGGCAGCTATGAAGTAAACAGGACTTGGGGATAAGAAATATGATAACTGAAATATTCTTAATCACTCAACTTCTCCCCTCCAAATTCAGCTAAAATCATTTTGTGATTTGCTTTGTAGAGAAAATTAATTTTTTGTTGTTGACAGAGAACAAAGACCCCATGCTTGTTCTTCATGTGATTTGCATTTGTGCGTGTATTCCCTCTGCTTAGAACCATCCCAATCTTCTCTTAAGATCATTCTCCTCCAAGTTTGCTCCCTTCATCTCTTTGAGCTAGTTATGCACCTCACTGAAGACAGTGCATCATTTAAGAAAGGTATACAGTTTCATCCCCCTCTACAGACAGGTGCCATGGAACATAAATTCAATATTTCAATTCTTTCTACAACAAGCTCTCTGCTCTCTTTCCAATATAATTAATGTTTTGGTGGTATTGTTCATAGACACATGCACACACAAATAGATGCACCCTCTAGCTTTGCTATTTATGCATCTAAAGCACATGGATGCAGATCTTTCACTGACTTCTAAAATTCATCAAGTCAGCCCACAGAGAAAAAATCTGTTTAGGGAATAACTGCATGGTCTGGTGTGTGCTCCAAAATGTTTAAAACAATAAAAGTGCAAGCCTCTACTTTTTGATAGTCATTTTTGGTCAAATTTCCTATAAAATAAAGGCTATTCTGAATTGATATTCTGATATAGTCATTCACTAGATAATAGTTAAACAAAAATCACTATCCTAAACTACAGATTATCACTTCCAAGTTTTAATGATGAAAACTGACTTCCCATTTTCTCCACTGGGGCCAAACTGACACAAATATATAAAAACTAGCAACCTTAATAACAAAACTATGACTTCTTTAAGAAACTGCTTACTCGGTTAAGTACCTCAGTTATGTTTTAGGTGGATTCATTCATTTAATTGCAATCGATTGTATATGGACATTTATATGCAAACTAGATGGTCAAAAAAACCGACAGATATGCAGATAACAATATGGCCAATAGGAGCTGAGCCATCAAATGCTGCTGAGCTTCCATACTAAAGTGTACCATATTCCTATTATTTAATTTCTATAAGCTGATCATAATTATTAGAGGACAAATCTTCAGACTGTAGGCATAATGTTTTAATAAAATACATATTTTATAATCAAAAAAATATAAACCTTAATTTTCCATGTTGTCTTGGGGTTAAAGAAGTCATTTGGAACTAATACGCTGATTTCCAAGCATTTTGACTATTTTGTTTAAGTTTTGAATATACAGAAGGTGCTAGCAGGGGGAAATTTTTACAAATCTTTCCATGAAGTTTTTTAGAGGGTATATGTAAATGGGAATCTTAAGACATCTTTTTGAGGTTTTATTTTCTTATTCTTTTATGTGATTTTTGATGTTTGGAACTGTGAAAGGTTTTGTTTGTTTGTTTTATTTTGTTTTAATCAACAAGGAAAGGAGCACAAGTGGCTCAGTCCAGGTAGATCTTTTAACTGGATGGGAAAGCAATATTTCCCTAGTGCAGTTGTGTAAAAAAAATGGGCGGGGGAGGGGAGGCAGTATGATTTCTAAAGAACTCACTTCTGTTTGTGCTTTTTGTTATTGTTTTAGATTGGCCCATCAGGGTTCCTTTCCCATTACTTTCCTCCAAAATGTTTTCCTTGAAAGCATAAATGTGGAAACTACCCATCCATTCTTCCTTTCACAAGCTAACATAAACAACAAATTTTAATTAAATTTTTCACAGAAAAAGTCTTTACAGGTTCAGAGATTGTATCAGTACAGGACCAAATTACCAATCCTAGTTTATTAGATACAGTTAACTTTATATTTGCCCATAGTAAGCTATATAAAATAAAATTGATTAGCAATGATGTGTGACCTATCAGAAAGTAATTCTCAGACATTTTATATCCGTTCTGATTTTTATCCTTATTTTCCTTTTGATTGTTTTTGAGGCAGTAACAGCCTTACCTCTTTGGTTCTCAAATGAGGTTCTATTTGGCTCAGATTAGTATTAAAGAAGATCACATACATGGTTGGAAAATATTGTGTGTGTGTATGTGTGTGTTTTAATGAGAAAAATTGGACTCCCAAGTGTCAGATCTGTGGTTTTCTGAAGGGCAATGGAAATGGAGCTGACATCACTTTGCACTTTAACAATCGGATTTGGTCAGGGTACAAGTTGTTTGTTTAACCCGACAGCTCTGTGCACCCCATTGCACGCTTTGCACACTCATTAAAACGATTATTCACGACCTGTCGAGTATTTTCGGGTTCATTCACAGGAAAGGCTTGGAACAAGCAAGAGCAATTCAAATCAACACTGTCCACTACCCAAGATGCACGTGAAGACGAACTGGTGCTTGCGTAAAAATACAGAGGGAGGGGTGGGCGAGCATGCCCTAGCTATAAGTCCTGTTTATCGGATGCTCTGGAATTTCGGTCTCCAAAGAATGCCAAGAGCGCTTGGTCCGAAAGAGCCATGTTCCTGTGTTAACATCAAGGGCTTGGCACAGGAGAGAAAAATAAACCAAATAAACAAACTCCCAAGCTCTCCCTCTGTTTCTCCTTTCAACCTTTGCAAAGCTTGAGGCTTGGCCACCTTCTGCCTGCAGCCCTGGGACTGGGAGGCTCCACCTCTCACAGTGAGGAGGATGCTGAAGTTAGTAATTTCAGGAAACTCTTCAGAGTGAGGCAATTCCTTGTCCATCTCCCAATACACTTTCACCCGCAAGGAATAATTTGGTTAATTTTCCTCTCTGTATTTCTCACAAATAGTGGAGGGTATGGGCGAGCTCAAGAGGTAAAGAATAGGACTGTAAACCATATTTGGTAGATGTATTCCAAACTATTAGCAAGGAAAGATTCAGCCTCCAAACAGGAAGAAAAGCACTATAAAATGAAAAGTAAATAGCCCTTGATAAATTAAGGTACTTTTATTTTTCAATTTCTAAGTCATCTTCCAACGTTTTGTAACAACAATAAGAGAAGCATGAACTTGAATGCATTGCCATCTTCCACTATTGCTTTGTACGTGTAGGATGCACCCCGTGGTTTTAGTTTTATATTTGTTCAAATGAGTCCTGATACATAACATTCACATGTGAGCTATTAGTTCAAGAGAAATGCCTGTCTTTATACGGTATAATGGTACACATACATTAAATAATAGAATAGATAAAGGTATGCATTTAATTGTACTGAAGAACTCTGGAATATTCTGTACAGCATAAGTTAGTCTGGCATAACTTAGTTTTAAAAATAAAGCCATTTCTATATTCAAATCCTGCTGCTCATTGATTTTTATCTACAACATTAGTAAACCCAATGGCCACCTCACTGTTATGAGGGTAACCTAGTTGTGCCAACAGGAAAAAAAAAAGGTTTATTCATTAGTTTCATTCTATCATATCTGACGCCATGAAATTATCTCTATTTTACTGAAAGACATCAATACAATATTCAAAAAGGATGGAAGTTTTCAAGTAGCATGAGCTTTTAATCAGAAATAGTTTCCTAATTGTTAAAAAGCAAATACGAATAAATAATTTCATAAACTCTTTGGGTTACCATAATTCCCTATCAGATTTACTTAAATCGATTTATCAAGTGTTTTTCCTATATAAGCACTTCCATTAAAACCAAGCGGTGATAATAATCAAAAGGCAGATGCTGAAATATGTAAGTAAATAACCAAAAGCCTCTGCATAAATAAACACAAATCAATGCAGTAGCAGACAACACTATCGATGCAGGACTGATCGATTTTAGTCTTCCAGCCTGCAATAACCTCAAAATCTATAATTAAAAGTATATTTTTAACTCTACTAATACTACTCCTGGAATAAATAAATAATAACAAGCCTTGATGCCACTTCTACCTGATTCTTCTTTCAGTCTAAAGTACTTTTGATGCAGTGGGAGGAGTACACTACTTTTTCTAAGAAAGCTTGCCAACTTTAAAACTACATCACTAATTATAAAAATTATCAAAGTACTAAATAATAGAATTATCACCTTATTCTTATTCTGAAATTTTCAGCCTTCATCATAGCCTCTAATTATTCATTCAGCACATTCTAATAGGAAAAACACACAATAGTGCTTATTATTTTAAAAGATTTTTGAATTACCAATAGTACCTTTGGATTTAAAGATTCTTTGGGCTTTTGTTAAAACAAATGAGAAAAATGTCATTTCCTTAGCATACCCTGGAAGCTCTCATGCCTATGCCTGCATATGCGAGCAATCTGAAACAAGGGGAGGGTGGCGGGGAGCATCTGCACTCTTCCAAAATTGTCTCATATAATGATTGCAAAACAAACAAGTGTCTGACTCAAAGAAATAAATATACTTTGGATTTCTAGAAATTCATATATCTAAAACATTTTAGATTTTGCTTAAAGTTAAATTTCTTTTTTGAGGATATCCCTGGATGACAGAATTAATTTTGATTAGCAAGTACCGGTATATGATATTTGAGCATTTAGGTTTTATACAGTAATGAAAATGCAGTGTTCATATTTTTTTCTTAATCAACAAAGATGCTTATTTACATTCATCCTTGAATTAGTGTGGTCCTTCTGAAGCACATGCCTCTAAAAGAATTTATTTACAAAATTTAGTTCCTTTGAAAGTAATTTCTCTTAAATAATATCATCAGCACATATGTACTGATTTTGACTATCTTCACATTTTTATGTAACCAAGCATTCTATTTGACTCCTCCCCAACTAGGGGAAAGTAGTTAGGGGTAACTAGGCCCAAAGGGAAAATATCTTCAGTTATTGTTTAGAGCTAATTTAACAGGTAATTTAACTTCAAACAACGATGATCAGGTCACTATTTCAGAGCAGTGAAAAAATGAAGAACTGAGAAACAATTCTCCCTAACTAGCCCCACTACAGTTTTTATTCTTCCTAATCAATCAATAAATCAACAACACCTGACCATACAGACGCTGAGGAAGATGTTTGCATTTTAGGAGCATCCCGCTTTAAAGAATAAGACCAGAAAAGGGAATAAAACTGAAAACATAACTGGATTCTGGGAGTGTTACTTGGGTAAGCAAATTAAACCAAGGCGAAAATGATTATCCAAATATGTCTGGCAAATGAACACTCTTCATTTGGACACGGATCTCCAAATCTCACAACATGCAATGTACTTTCCTCTGGTGCAGCTATTCCGAAAGGCTAAATACCATGGGGGAGGATTATTCCTCAGGCAACAGACCATGAAAAGAACCTGAGGCATTTTATCTCCCCTCCCACCCCCACAAAAATAATTTTGAGAGTTGTTATTTTTTTTAAATGGCTTTTATGATTACAATTTCAAAATTTCTGCCTACCTCAAGTTGGACAGAAGGCCAGGTGAGGATGTTGAAGCATGGAAATTGGGTCTTACAGGGGATGAAGGGACAATCGGAAGTAGATGAACTCTATTCTGCATTGTACTTTCCTTCCCCTAGCGTTTCCAAGGCTGAAGACCACCGCCTGATAATCTGCCACACACACAGGGATGCTCGGCCCACCCAAGCGTCTGCCTCCCTCTCTCCAACACAAGGCTCCCTTTAGTGCTAAGGAAGTTTCCAGCCCAAGGGTACCTCTTTTTTCCCGTAAAAACCCTTCACCTTTGCCAACTGTCTTGGGCAGAAAAGGAAGAGGTAGAAAACGAAAAGGAAGAGGAGTGAGGAAGTGGAAAGAAAAGATGTCTATTTCAGAGAAAACAGTCTTATCAACTAGGAGATAAGTGCTGAGATCCAAAACAGCACCGGGTAAACAAAAGAAACAACTTTTTGAGGAAAAGGGAAGGAGGGGGAGAGTCCAGGAGAATAAGAAAAGAAAAAGATGGACAAGTGCGCCAACCAAGTTTCTGGAATCAATTTTCCTGGCTTCAGCCAGCGTGAGCTGGGGAACTGAAAGCCCTCCTTGTCCTGGGCAAGAGCGCCCTCACCTTGCTGCTCCCAGCGCAGCGCTCGGCTTCTGCCGGCCGGAGCCCGCGGCTTTGTCCGGGAAGCGCCCAAACACCCGGGCTGCGCTCCTCCAAAGCCGAATCAGCAATCTAAATCACTTTACAAGATTCCATAACCTGAGAAAACAACTCCCCTGGGTCTTGGCCGATACCAAGCTCCCACCATCATGCCCTTCTCCAACTTAAGCCGGGAGTCCAGGAGGTTCGGGGAGGACTAATAGGAAATCACGGCGAAGGCCTGAAATTCGCTTGTTGCGGAGCCAACCGGTGTCTGGGGCGCTTGAAGCCACTCTCGGGACAGCCAGGCTCTGGGGCTTACACCGCTGTCCCCTAAGTGTGCATTAAGAATCAATTATTTGCCTGAGATTCCCAAAGCCGGGAACTGGGATATTCCCAGCAGGAACAAAGTCAAGCCCAGAACGGTGCTCATTTCCATCGTCCTTGGAACAGGCAAAAGTGAAGCCTCCCACCCGGTCTGGTTCCTTGCCGAACTCTACCTGGGGCAATTCTGCAAATCTGAGGGGGGCCCTTGCCTGACCCAGGCCTAGGAGCCAACGGCAGTGGCCAGCTCTGGGGGAGATGGCAATGTTAGTGTGAAAACTGAGAGGAGGGACCTTCTACCCACCCCACCCCCAAAAAAAGAAAGAAAAAAGAATTTGAGCATGAGACCAGTCCTTGGCTCTAGGGCAAA
Organism: Noctilio leporinus; assembly: GCA_004026585.1. NCBI lineage: Eukaryota > Metazoa > Chordata > Mammalia > Chiroptera > Noctilionidae > Noctilio > Noctilio leporinus. The sequence continues at coordinate 6,859 of PVIW01013174.1, read as the reverse complement.
GAGCTTTGAGTCAAACAGGGAGAGCAAATACCTACAGGTTTGAACGTTAAGAAAGTCCAGTTAGGGTGTTCTTGCAATTGCGATCAACACTCCTAAGTCGTATTTCCACAGGAATTACTTTGACTTTTGGGACCTATTTCAGTCTCCCACCAACCCTTCTCCATATAAATTCACCTGGTTTCTCTTCATTCCTCTTTCTTATGTCCCCTTTGCCATACCTACATCCACTTTACTTAGGGATGCACTGCGACTTTCTGCTGACTTGGAAAAGCATGTATTTCCTCAGCTACTTCCATGATAGCACACCCACTAAGGAAGTTTTTAAAAAGAAGGAAAGAAAAAGAAAAGAAAGAAAGACAGAAAAGAGAAAAGGAAAGCTCTTTAGACCGGGATCTCAAAATCAGGGTTTAAGTAAGCCTCAGTCAGAAGCAATCAGGCAGAGCCCCCCTCCCCTCCGAAAATCACTTTCACTTACCGAGGTTGGGGTAAGAGCCTCCCAGTCCAGGAGCTTTTTTCTTCCGCATCCTTGGGACAACCTCAGGCAGAGTCTTGAGTAGGGGGAAAGAACACACAAGTTGGAAGGGAGAAAATGAACTCAAAGCATAACAGTACATCATCACATATTCCCCAGAGCTGCCTTGACCTACATCCTCAGGACAAGATCCCCGTGACGGGCGCTACAGTGGGGAAAAGGTAGGTTTGGAGGCTGAAAACTAAGAGGTGGATTATTTTAACTGCTGGTGGTTTGTGGGGAGGGGAGGTTCTGGAGATGGGGTAAGGAAGGGAGAAGGGGGTGAGAAGAGAAGACCTTAAAAGAAAAAAAAAGGTCATGCAAAAAATATATCGAGAATGAAGTACTACTCTTACAGGTAGGCAACTCAGAACACAGGCGCGCGTGTATGCTGCAAAAGAGGAGAATCTAGATGACCCCTATTCTTTCCATATCTTCAGGATCTGGCCTCCAAGTAGAAGAAGAAGAAGAAGAAGATAAAAAAAAAAGAGGGTAGAATTTTATTTCAAGTTTCACCTACCCTGCTTGTTGGAATGGCTGTGAAGATTTTCCGGTTGGAGAGTTCCATCTGTCTGGCAGAAGCTGGAGTGGTGTTGGGGGCAGGTTATCTGGTGAAGTAGGAATGTACAGGAACCCCGCCCTCTAGGCGCAGTTACACAACCCCAGCCACCCGTCTCAGCCAGCTCCAAAACCTCTAATGATCTTCACCTTCACCCTTTGTTAGCCTATTTCTCCAACAGGCATTTAGTCCCTAATGCAACCAGCTACATTAGCTATTCATAAAATTAATATCTCAAAAGCAAGCTTACTTCAATGCATACAAATGCCTCAACAATGTTGTAGAAACTGCATTTTTTTAAAGAAACCACATTTATATACTTAAAATTCTAAATATATTCAATTTATCCACCTATTTGGGTGTAATATCCAACTTAAGTATACTATATAATTAATCAATTAACTATAAGACTCATTTTCTCTTTTTAGCCTCTACCCTTGATTTTATGCAAGACATAGTAATCACATAAAATCTTCCATGATCATAAAGATATTTGTATTAAATCTTGTTAGTTCTGGTTTTATGTCCACTTGATTTCCAATTTTATATAAAGTTGAAGAAACATATTTGGAAGAACCCTTCCTTGTTCTACCCAAGTCATTTTCTCAATGATTTATATATTAATAACTTGTATTAACTTTATACCAGGCAAATTCAAATAAAATGCTTTAAACTTAGAAATAAACTAATTTGGGATTTTAAGTTGTGACCACTTCCAGTTCCAAAACCTCAAAAAGGGCAATGTTCATCTCATTAAAAAAAAAAAACAATTATAAGTATGAAGGAAGAAACACTTCAAAAAGTTTTGAAGTGTTTTTCTGGCATAATCTAATTTTAACTGGCAAAGGTTGGTGACAACAAAATCAAACACAGTATCATAACCAATTTGTTGCAAAATCTAGTAAATGCCAGGCTAGATTTTCATGTGATTTTGAAGAATGATGGGACAGATGAGATACATGAAATGTATTGGGCTGCAGGAGGCCTTCACAAATTTCTCTCTGTTCCCCTTTGTATCCAGTAAGCCTGTTAAACAAAAGGTATTTTTTACTTCTAATCACATCCATTTATATATGTAACTTGGACATGTATCCAAGTAGAATTTCCACTCCAGCCCTTATTCCTATGAATTCAAAGAAGCCAGTTTTAATCTTGACCTCAAACTATGACATTTGTCATTGAAATCCTATTTCTCCATCATGCAAATAAACACATCAAAAATAAATATAGCTATTTAATATACTCAGGGGGGAAACCCTTCTTCCAAATCTACATCCTTTTAGCTCAATATAAGAGTTCAACTGTTTCTCCAACTTTTGATCAGCAAAAGACTATATTCTTCTCTACCAGTACATTCTCATTCCACAAATAAAATCCAAGATAAAAGCAAATAATACATCATCACCTTTTTCAGTCTAACCACAAGCTTTCCTTTGAGCTGTTTTTGTTCACAGATGTGTTAGTAGGTATCTTCTTTGACTGACCTCATTCACTTGGATTCTCACTATTTTTAATATCAGCCATAAATTTGGCTTCTAAAACAATTTATTTGTGGAATTTTCTTTCCTGCATCATTCTGAAGAACTGTTAAATTTCAAGGAACTCAGACCTTTGGTGAAACTGCTCCATATGAAGAAAATAAAATCATGCCCAGTCTGCTTAAAGGAGGTAATCAAACTAACTGTCTTAGTCTGTTTGGTCCATTTATTTGTACATATTTGGTTCCAACTCTTTCAATTTTCCTAGACCTTTATCTTTTTGTCTTTCTTCAAAATCAATTTCTCTCAGTCTCTCTCTCTTTTCTGCTTACAGATCCTTTCTCTTTCCTCTCCTCTCTCACTCTCTTCTACTATCTCTTCACAACCCACCGATCTCCATATTCTTATATTAACTGTTCTGTATTTCTATTTCAAATCTATTCGAGTCACCCTTGCTTCTCTCCGAGGCTTTTTTTTCCCCCCTGAGCAACCCTAAGTGTTTGCCGATAACATCTTGGGGACAGATTATTTTTCATTGGGCCCATTGTAAGAAGGAGCCAGCTTATTGCATTACTGCAGAACACATTTCAGACTATACAATTGTAACAAATGAACAACTTGTCCTCCATGGACTCACCACAGGATCCAATTAGTTACTAAACCTTTTACTTAGGTTTTCTAATTATTTTCTGGAGTCATAGCAATTGGACTGCTGAAACAATTCAAAAATGTTTTCATTTTGTTTCAGATTATATATGTGTATATATATGTGCATATATATATATATATATATATGCACATATGTATACTGCAAGTTAAAATTATGACTGAAAGCAAAACGAACAAATCTCTAGATTATACAGGCTTATCTAAAAGGGAATCAAATAAATACCTCTACATTGCAAAAAATGAAAGAAAATGAGAAAGCCATTTTACTGCTTCTGAACATCTAGAATTTTAAATTGTTATAATTTAAAAATAAAATATAGACATTGATCTGCAAATCATTACAACAGGTGATCACTTAAGCAAAATCTATATTCCAACTTCAGCACATCTTTATTAGAACTCTTCCATTGTGGGTAAACAGCCACCAAAATAAATGCTGACTTAGTATAAATACAAATATTTAAACAAAAATATTTGCAGCATTCATAGCGCAAATTTTATCTGAACTGAAGGACTCTTTGTTTATATATATTACATATGTGTGCATTATATTCACTTCTATCTAACCATATACATTTATTTATAGTTTGCCAGCTGGTATAAACAAGATACCTGAAATAAGATATATTAAAAGCATTCTATTGACCGATTTGAAAATAAACACAAGGTAAGTAACTATGCACATTAAATTATCTATTTTTTTAGTATATCTACAGAAACTTAAAGATATCAGCTGGAAAGCCTATACCTGTTTAAAGCTAGTGTTTATTAAGTAGCCTGCTCCTTGTAAAATTTAATTCCACAATGGAAAAAAAAATACTCTTATTTTTTAAAGTCCTAGTTCAACTGAAAAGGAGCAGTTTAAATTTTAGTTGGCTGGAAAAGCCTTTACATTCCCTAGAACCTTAACGGTCTTTTAAAAATTAATCCTACTTAATAAAAGAGACAAAAGTATCAAGATATATATGAATTTAGCCTATTTTTTTATTTCTGTGTGTTCATAGTAAACATTTTTGTAAGTGACAAACACGGGCATATGACCACAGTATCACAATCAAGAAATTTTAAGACAACATTAACAATCACTCAAATTTATGCGGCAGTTGCGCAACACAGGTTACATATTTGCAAGGTTTACCTATAAGTACAATAGGTATTAACATTTCACTACATTTAGAAAAAATAAAAGTGACCTGTTAGTGACCACATACATCAAAATATACACAACACAAACTGAAGGCAATCATTAAATTTTGTCCCCTTCCAATTCATTTGAATGGGCAGTGCTGCCAACTGAAAGAACTTTCTTTTCTGTTTGTTTGTTTTCTTTAATAGTATACCGAGTGCATTTTCTAGAACCCAATCTTTGGTCTAAAAGTAAACAAAAGAAAAAAACAGTTTTTAAAAGAAAAGGACAAAACAATAAATGGCCAAAATAATTTCTTGGGCACCTTTACTACCAATGCTTCTTAAATACAAATTACAGTTTAACATTTAAAAACTCTCCTCATAATTTAGGTTGTTCTCAAGGTCTGCGTCCACCATTTAGATCCATGATAACTTATAATACTGCACACATGGAAATCTGGCAGCTCTGACAGACTTGTCAGGTTTGAATGAAATGGCAAAGTAGTCACTATGTAGATACACATTCTACTGTAATTTTGACTTCCAAACCTTATATTCTACAATGTATTCTCCCCACATTGCACCTCGCTGACACTCCACACCTTGTTAGAATAATAAACAACCCTAAAGACTGAACGAACGTACAGAAATGGGGCGGGGGGGGGGTGCTTAATAAAAAATACCTGGACTTATTTTTTAATTATCATTTACAATGCAAATGTGTGTAAAACGTTCACTTACAGTCTGGTCCCAGGGATGTTAATGTATTAAAGGGTTGGAAGAAGACCCCTGATTTTGATGTGTGAAATAATCAGACAGTCCCCCGGACAGTCCCGTCGTGAAACTTGGCAAAGAGGGTCTTAAAGACTCACAGGGCAGGGTCGAGGGCGCCTGCGGAGACGTGGAGGACGACGCGGCCCGGGCGCTCATGGACGTGCTGCTCTGCGAAGTCATTGACGGGTGCGGGACGTGGGGGAAAAAGTAACTGGTCTGGCCCGCGAGCAGGTTGACCGAGCAGGGGTTGAGGGAGTAGGTCCCGGAGCAGGGCACCGACAGGCCGCAGGGCACCGAGGCGGCGAGCGCGGCGGCCGTGAGGTGGTGCGTGGCGTACGGGATCTCCCCGTTGACCAGCCGGTCCACGCTCAGGCCGTTGGCCGTGGAGAAGGAGTGGTTGTTGCCCAGCGAGTTCTGAGTCAAGACGGAGCTGTAGGGCATGGGGTGGCTGGGGTAGGCCGACGTGGTGCCGTTGTAACTCAAAGTGCTGCTGGCGCGGGGGTGGTGCAGGGACAGGAAGGGCGACATGGGCCAGTAGAGGGAGCCGGCGCGGTCCATGAAGGTGAGGCCGGTGGAGGTGAGGCGCGCCCCGCGCTTGAAGGCCAGCTTGGCCCGCGACGTGGTGGAGCGGCGCCGCAGCTTGCCCGTGGTGCCGCCGATGAACACGTCGTCGCTCGACGGGTCCAGCATCCAGTAGTTGCCCTTGCCCGGGTCGTCGTAGTGGCGCGGCACCTTCACGAAGCACTTGTTGAGGGACAGGTTGTGGCGGATGGAGTTCTGCCAGCCCTGCTTGTTCTCGCGGTAGTAGGGGAAGTTCTTCATGATGAACTCGTAGATGCCGTTGAGCGTGAGCCGCTTCTCGGGGCTCTGCCGGATGGCCATCATGATGAGCGCGTTGTAGCTGAACGGCGGCTTCTCGTACTTGCCGTTCTTCTTCTCGCCCTCCTTGCCCCCCTCCCCGTCCTTGCCGCCCTCGCCCGCCCCCTTCTTCTCCTCCCCCCCGGCGCTGGAGCCCTTCTCCTTCTCGTCCGGCCCGACGGGCGCCAGCTCCCCGGCCCCACCGCCCGGCTCTCCCTTGCCGCCCAGCGCGTCCGCTTTGGCCCCGTCCAGGGCGGCGGCCGAGGACGGCGGCGGCGGCGGCGGCGGCGGCGGGAGCAGCAGCTGCTGGGGGCCCTTGTCGTCGTCGGCGGCCGGGGCGCCCCGCGCCTGAGGCGGCTGCGGTGCTTGGGGCGGCGGCGGCTGCTGCGGCGGCGGGGGCGGCGGCGGCGGTTGCGGAGCCGGCGGGGGCGGCGGGTGGTGGTGGTGGTGGTGGTGGTGGTGGTGGTGCTGGGGGTGGTGGCTGTTGTGGTGGCCGTGGCTCGCGTGGTGGTTGTCGTTCTGGACCGCCTCCGGCACCAGGCTGTTGATGCTGAACGAGGACTTGGGGATCATTTTCACCTCTTTCCTATCTCCCATGTCCAGCATCACCCAGTCGTGGAGGGGCAGCGGCGGAGGCGCGGGAGCCGGGCAGCGGCGACCGGTGGGTGTCGGGCTGGGCGCGGGCGGCACGGGCGGCGGCACTGAGCGCTCCGGCAGCAGCGCAGTTGGACCGCAGGCTCCGGCGCTGGCAAGTCATGTAGCAAAAGCAGCAACCACCCCTCAGGAATTAGAAGGGGGAAAAAAGGAAAAGAAAAAAAGAAAGAAAGAGAAAAAAAGAAACCACCACCGCCCCGGGGGTGAAGCTCCCTCGCTCCCAACTCT
>PVIW01013173.1:0-18604 GCA_004026585.1 Noctilio leporinus | reverse complement strand
GAGGAGCTGAGGCTGTTGGTTCCACAGCATCTCTGTCACCACTCCTAGACAGTATCTTTCCTCTCACAAACTCTGCAGATACATGGCAAATATTATTGGCTACCATTACTTTAGCATGACTGTCCTCCCCAAGAAACTGGGTTTCTGCCCTTGTTCTAAAGGTAGACAATGGACACTAACTTGGACACCAAGGGGAAGGGGACTTACCTCAGCTGCACAGGGAGAAATGTTAAAAGAAGCCTCCAACCAAGTGTCCTGCACATGTCCATCAGCTCTTGTGACTTGCTTCTCATGAAATGCTATTTGAAAGTATAATGTATTATAGGGACACCAAAATAATTAAAAGGCATTAAGCTGTTTAGATCATACCAGACAGCACAACATATTAACTAACTGTAGCAAGAAATTACCAAAAGAAGATTTATATTTTTAATTTAAAGTAAAATTGGCAAATTCTACAATTTAACTGGTCTTTATTTTATTAATAATGAAATAGATCCAGATTTTAAATATAGGTTATATTTTTAGCTTAAATAGATACTTTAAATATTATTAGAGCAAAAGTGTTGCTAATAGAGCTTTGAATTACTTTTTGTGTGAAACATCTATTCATTCCATAGTGCACAGACTTCATCTTGCCTCCATGATAAGTTGGTAAAATCATGCTAATTTAACCCAATGTTCAACAAAGTAGCAAATATTCTGGATATTGTAATAAAAGACATGTGCTCTAGTCATGCATTCTAGAGAAAAACTGTATCAGATATTTGTTATTTTGATAAACTTTTTAAGGGTCCAGTGATTTGAGGCATGGCCCGAATATCCCCTCCAAAATAAGACAATTTATTGTTCCTTAAAACCCTTACTACTAGCCCTGGCTGGTAGCACAGTGGATAAGGTGCTGGCCTGTGAACCCAAAGATCGCAGGTTCGATTCCCAGCCAGGGCAACATAACTAGGTTGCAAGCCAGGTCTCCAGTCATGTGTGTGGCTGGAGGCAGGTGAAAAGTAACCATACATTGATGTCTCTCTCCCTCCGCCTCTCTCTATTCCCCTCTTTCTAAAAATAATAAAATAAAATCTTTAAAAAAAAAAACAAAAACCCTACTACTGATAAAGAAACAACACCAAATAGGCTTCATTGAGTTTTGGAAGCTTAAATATTTCACTTTTAGCAATCCACTATGACCCATTCATTGGATGAAGCAGAGAACTGCTAGCTTTGAGTGGGCCCAGAGCAAAAGCAGGCTCTGTGGTAGGTCCAGACTATAGTACAAGCAGCCTGCTTCTTGGCTGTACAGCCTGGGAGCTTACATGGCATTGGAGTTGTCTGTGGTAGAGAAAGATGTCAGATAAATCTTCTGCATATCACAATGAGGAAGAAAGAACACAACCCTTAGGTTCTGAAACAAGGTAAAGGCAATAGCAGCTGTGAACTATGTACCATTGTTACAAAAACAGCTTGAAATGTTACTGGATCCTTACAGAAATTTAACCTCTGGCTATGAAAAGCAGGTGGCCATGAGGCCATGAACTGGACATGGTTTGAGTCATTAAGTCATATGGCTGGGGAGGTGACCTACAGAAATTTATAATAAAATGAAAGTAATACATTGGGAATTGGGTTTAGGCAAGTCCAGCAGAGACAAGTGAGTGGCACAAATGGATGGTCCAGACATCCACAGCATTTATCATTATTGCTCTAACACATGTCCCTCAGCTATCTCTTATGCATAGAAGAGGGTGCTTGCTATGACCAGTTGACAAAGCAAGCAAAAAGGATGGTTCATAGATGGGTTGGCACAGTGGTAAGTGTGAGCCCAAAGTGGACTGCTGATAGGACACAGCTTCTCTTGGGTAGCTTTAAAAGGCAGCAGTAAGGATATCTACCAATGGACCCTTGGTCACCCTCTTTATGTAGACAGAAAAGTTGCCTAGGAAAGAGACAAGATAAAATTGTGGGCTTTGGCAAATGGCTTGACTGGTTTGTCAGAGGCCTAAGAAGAGCAAAATAGAGAACTGTGGATAGACCTATGAGAGTGAGCACCTAGGGTGAGACTCCCTGTAAGGAAGGACCCGTTAATGTCCATCAGAGAGCATCTGCTACAGAAATGGGAGAAAACACCTGAGAGATGAGGGTGACTCAGCCAGTTGACTTAGCTCACTTCCCAGTCAGCCAATGTTTTCACAATGGCTGATGAACAAAGGAACTCTGGTGGCAAATATGAAATGGAGTTCATGCATGGTTCCAAAAGGACTCAGACTTAATTATACCAGGGTTGTTTCCTACTTTCCATAAATAGCTGCTTGGCCAAAATCTGATCAAGCCACTAGACCCAAATAATAATTTACAGGAAACATGGAAGAGGCAAAAGAGAAGAAAATATTAAGTCACACCAGAGGGCACCAATCAGCAAAATCCAAACTGTGAGGAACTCCATGCTACAAGTGCCTGAATTCCTCAAAAAGTAAGCTGTAGGATCAGAGTATTATTGTAAACCTTAACAAATTGCAAAGTGTGACCCTTATTTGGATTGCAATTTTTAAAGAAGATTTTATTCAATATTTTCAGAGAGGAGAGTAGGGAGGGAGGAAAAAAGGGAGAGAAGCATCATTGTATGGTTGCCTTTCACCTGCCTCCAACTAAGGACCTGGCTGGAGACCTGGCTTGCAACCTGGTTATGTGCCCTGGCTAGGGAATCGAACAAGTGACCTTTGGGTTCACAGGTTGGCACCAATCCACTGAGCCACACCAGCCAGGAGTGGATTGTGATTTTTTAATGGAAAAAAGTTCTGACATTTACCAAACAATTAGAAATTTAAATGTCGGATAGATATTTGATGATATTAAATAATTACATTAATTTTTTGGATGTGTATTGTTTTTGTTTTAAAAAGAGAGAAAATGATCCCAACCTCTTAAAAATATATCCTGAAACATTTGTGGATGAAATGATATGATGGCTAGTATTTGTTTCAAATAAAACCAGAGGAGGACATGAATGAGGTATAGATAAGACAGAACTGGCCATAGGGCAATGATTGGGTGATTGGATAATGGATACTTGAAGATTTGTTATATCCTTCTGCCTACTTCTTTTCTTTAAAAAAAAAAAAATAATAATTGATTATGTAACATACAGTTGTTTCAATTTCTTTTCTCTTTGCTCTCCTCCTCCCAGCATCCCCCTTCATCTAGCAATCCTATCCTACTTAGTTCATGTCCATGGGTCATGCATGTAAATTCTTTGCCTTTACCTTTTCCTGTACTATTCTTAATACTTCCTGCCTATTCTGCACCAACTATGCTTCTTAATCCCTGCACCTTTCCCTGCTTCTTCCCTTTCCCCCTCCCAGCTGACATTCTTCCAAATGTTTCTCATATCTATGATACTGTTCTCTCTCTGGTTGGAGGCTTAGTTTCTTTTTGTTTTTATTTTTTAGATATGTTGTTGATAGCTGTGAGTTTCTTATCTTTTTAATGTTCATAATTTTGATCCTCTTTTTCTTAAAAAAAACCCCTTAACATTTTATATAAAAATCGCTTGGTGATGATGAACTCCTTTAGCTTTGCCTTGTCTGGGAAGCTCTTTATCTGCTCTTCCATTCTGAATGATAACTTTGTTGACTAGAGTGGTCTTGGTTGTAGGTCTTTGCTTTTCATCACGTTGAATACTTCTTGCCAGTCCCTTCTTGTCTGCAAGGATTCTTTTGAGAAATCAGATGATAAGCATGATAAGAACTCCTTTGTAGGTAAGTCACTTTTTCTGTTGCTGCTTTTAAGATTCTCTCTTACCTTCAACCTTTGGCATTTTAATTATAATGTGTCTTGGTGTGGTTTTCTTTGGATCTAGCTTATTTGGGATTCTCTATGCTTTCTGGACTTGTATGTCTATTTCCTTCACCAAGTTTAGGAAGTCTTCCTTCATTATTTTTTCACATAAGTTTTCAATTTCTTGCTTTTTCTCTTCTCCTTCTGGCACCCCTGATTTAGGTGTTGGCATGTTTAAAGTTGTCCCAGAGGTTCCAATGCCTCTCCTTGATTTTTTCCAATTCTTGTTTCCTCATTCCATACTGATTAATTGTTCATTTCTTTTTTATGTTTATAATCATTGATTTGAACCCTGATTTTCTTCCCTTCACCCTTGGTTTCATGTGGATTTTTCTTTGTTTCCTATAGCCTAACCTTCATTTCTTCCCTTATGCATTTGCCATACTTAATCTTGTTTGTCAAATCTGTGAGCATCTTAATCACCAGCACTTTGAACTCTGCATCTGTTTGACTAGCTCCTTGTCTGTTAGGTTGGCTATCTCTTCATCATTAGTTCTCCCACAGGTGCCTTGATTGGCTCCCTCCTTTGGACCATATGTTTTTGTCCCCTCAGCTTGAAAGCCTTCTGTGTTTGCCTCTGTGTCTTATAACTTGTTACATTATAAGGGGTGGAACCTTAGGAATTCATCAGTGTAGAGTGACCCATTTCACCATGTTGTGGTGCTATATGTGGGGAAGAGGTCTTAGAGGAAATAATGGCACTTGCCCATTGAGACCGGCAGTTTCTTCCTCCACCCCAACCCCCACTGGTTTTCACAGACAGGGCAATGTGGCTTTATTTCTTTCCATCATTGGAACCATGGGCTGCATAGCTTGGGCCCAGGATCAGCTCCCAGGTTTAAATGTATGATTGCACTTTTCACCATGGCCTCAGCCCCATGCCCCACCACAGCTGCTACCTATATATTTACCAGCACTGGAATCAATGTGCTGTGTAGTCTGGCCCTGGGATGTCTTCCCAGCTTTGAATGTATGACTGCACTTTTCTTTTTTTTGTTTGTTTGTTCTTTGTTTTTGATTTTTTTAATATATTTTTTATTTTGCTACTACATTTGTCCCCATTTTCCCCCCTTTGCCCCCTCCACCCAGTACCCCATTTCTTCCAGCAATGTCCCCTTTAGTTCATGTCCATGTGTCATGATATAAGTTTTTGGGCTTCTCCATTTCCTTTATTCTTCTTAACATACCCCTTTCTATTCTGTAACCACCAATGTGTACTTTTTTTTCCCTTTCACATCTAGAAAATTCACCATTTAATTACTGTCTTCTTTCAGCTTCTCAAATCATATTAATACCAAGTGTTCTTTTCATTATTCCAAAATGCCTACATTAATTCATTTGTTTAAAGAATTACTCTTTGAAGTAATATGACCAAACACATGCAAAAATACATTTCCACACATACATATTTTTACACATATTTAAAGTACGTACTGGATTTTGAAGAGTGAATACAAAAAAATTTAACTATGCCAATAGCTTACATAATTATTACATTTTAAATGATTTTAGATATGTTATAGCCAATTAAGCAGATTTTCCTTCTTTAATACTTATTTTACTCTGGAATGCTATCATGTGAACTATATCACAGAAATTGTGTATTGCAGAACTCATCTTTGTGAAAGTTGTCCTAGAGATAGTGCAAACCCAAAAAATGAATTTGGCTTTCAAGTCATATCCTCCCCACTCCAATAATACAACTCAACTTTATTTTAAGCTACTAGAACTACAACTTATTCTTTTTGGAGTTTTTCATCTTAAATAGTAGATTGATTTTTTTTTTGGCTGTGCATAGGTCTGTCTTCTTTCAATAACCTCTGCTTTTTCTCTACATGTCTTTAACAAGTTGAAGCCCCCAGAAATAATGGTGCTTGCAGTGCTCAGCTGGTCCCCAGAATAGAAATTATTATGTCCACTAAGTTGAGGTAAAAAATAAAACACCCTAGGATTTAAATAATTTTGTAGAATAGTATTCTAGCTCTTTTTTGAACTTGTGGTTGACATTCTATGTGGTCCTAAACTAACCCCTGAACTAGTTAAAAGTCTGTTGAGGTAGAGATTAGGTATGTTCACATTTCATAATAAAGGTAATTACCACATTAATTCCTTTTCCCAACTGTCCCCAGTTTAGGGGCCTTCATAACTGGAAATGTATATTTCCTTGACCTATTTTAAAGGAATCTCATCTGATTTACATGCTAATGTAAGAATATATATTACCTATGTACAAAAATCATATAGTTTAGTAGTTTGCAACTTAAATCCAAGTTGATCTTCATATTCGGCATTTTTTCTAAACTAAAGATTGACTGATTTCACAACAACCATCAGCTGGTTGCTATTTAAAACATAAATTGCTAACAAAATCTATACATTACACACCCACAAATAAGCACATATTTTGTAAGCATGAATAAGAAAGATAGCATGTATTCTATGTAATATACAGCCACATTTTCTTACTTTTTTCTTCTTCCTTAAATGCATTCAATTTTTCTGAGTTACTTCAAGTAACATGATTTTCCCATATTGTGAAATAATTCCAATCTAAGAAAACTTAACCTGCAGTCATGAAGATACAAGTAATATACAAAACCATACCTTATTTAGTAAAATCTATTTATAACAAGATCATTTAAAAGTATTCATAAGTATTCATTCTTATCCATTCAACTACCCTATGTCTTTTGGTGCATTTAATTCATTTACCTTTAAGGTCATTATTGATAGGTACTTATTCATTATTTATTTTTCCCTTTGTACCTGTGTCCCTGTCTGTCTCTCTGTTTCTTCATCTTCTTTTTTTATTATTATTTTATTTATTTTTGTTCTTGCTTTTTAAAATTTTAATTTCATTGTTGTTATATTATATGTTATATCCATTCCCCTTTTACTCCCCTCTGTCCCCTTCCCCACCCACCCACTCCCCCACAAAGTCAATCCCACTTGTCCATGTCCATGGTTCTTCCATACTAGTTTCTTGACTAAACTGCTCCCCTTCTTTGCCTCTTCCTCTCCCCTCTCCCTTGCCCACTGAAGGTCTATTCATAGTGTTCATATATATGGTTCTGTTTTGCTTATTTGTTTGTTTTGCTCATTATTGTCCTGAAGTTGGTGAGATCATATGGCTTATTTCACTAAGCATAAAACTCTCCAGTTCCATTGACATTGTTGTAAAGGGTAGGAGTTCCTTCTTTCTTTCTCCTGTGTAGTATTCAATTGTGTAAATGTACACTTAGTTTTTTGATCCGGTCATCCACTGATGGGCACTTAGGCTGTTTCCAGCACTTGGCTATTGTAAATAGTGTTGCTATAAACATAGGGGTACATTGGTTCTTATGAATTGGTGTTTCAGGGTATTATGGGTATAGTCCTAGTAGTGGAATTGCTGGATCAGAAGGCAGTTCCATTTTTAGCTTTTTAAGGAAACACCATACTGTTTTCCATAGTGGCTGCACCAGGCTGCATTCCCACCAGCAATGAATCAGGGTTCCCTTTGCCCCACATCCTCACCAACACTTTGGTTTTTGTAGATTTGTTGATGATTGCCATTCTGACAGGTGTGAGGTGGTATCTTATTGTGGTTTTAATTTGCATCTCTCTGATGGCTAGTGATGTTGAGCATTCTTTCATGTGCCTTTGGGCCCTTTATGTGTCTTCCTCAGAAAGTTGTCTGTTCAGGTCTTTTGCCCATTTTTTAATTGGGCTGCCTGGTGTTGAGTCTCATAAGTACTTTATATATTTTGGATATAAAACGCTTGGCTGAGGTACCATTAGCAAATATGTTTTTTCATACAGTTGGTTCCCATTTAATTTTGCTGGTGTTTTCTTTAGCTGAACAGAAACTTTTCAATTTGATATAGTCCCATTTGTTGATTTGTTCTTTTATTTCCTTTGCCCTTGGAGAAGGATCAGTAAACATATTTCTGTGTAGTATATCTAAAAATTTACTGCGTATATTTTTCTCCAGGACCTTTATGATGGCACTGCTTATGTTTAAGTCCTTTATCCATCTTGAGTATATTCTTGTGTATGGTGTAAGTTGATGGTCTAGTTTTATTTTATTTTATTTTATTTTATTTTTTTTGCATGTTGCTGTTCAGTTCTCCCAACACCACTTGTTGAAGAGACTGTTTTTACTCCATTTTATGTTTCTTTCTCTTTTGACGAATATTAATTGACCATGAAGTCCTAGGTTTATTTCTGGGCTCTCTATTCCGTTCCATTGATCTATATGTCTATTCTTCTGCCAGTACCAGACTGTTTTTGATTACAGTAGCCTTGTAGTATAGTTTGATGTCCAGTATTGGGATTCCTCCTACCTTGTTCTTCTTTCTCAAGATTGCTGTGGGTATTTGTGAACATTCTTGGCTTCATATAAATTTTTGAAGTATTTTTTCTATTTCTGTGAGGTATGTCATTCGTACTTCAATTGGGATTGCATTGAATCTATAGATTGCTTTGGGTAATATGGACATTTTAATGATGTTAATTCTTCCCATCCATGGTATCATGGTATATGCTTCCATTTATTTGTACCTTCATTCACTTATTCCTTCACTGTTCTGTAGTTTACTGAAAATAGGTCTCTTACCTCCTTGGTTAAGTTGATTCCTAAGTAATCTATTTTTCTTGTTGCTATGGTGAATGGGATTTGTTTTCTAGCTTCTATCTCTGATGTTTCATTATTGGTTTACAAAAATGATTTTGATTTCTGAATATTGACTTTACATCCAGGTGTTTTGCTTAATTTGCTTATTAGGTCAAGTAAGTTTTTGGTGGAGTCTATCAGGTTTTGTATAGACACTGTCATATCATCTGCAAATAATGACGGTGTGACTTTCTCCTTTCTAATTTGGATACCTTTGATTCCTTCTTCTTCTCTGATAGTTATGGCTCGAACTTCCAAAACAATGTTGAACAGAAGTGGAAAAAGTGGACAGCGTTGTGTTGTTCCTGATCTTAAGGGTGAAGCTTTTAGTTTTTGCCCATTGAGTATGATGTTGGCTTCAGGTTTCTGATGTATGGCCTTTATGATGTTGAGGTATGTTCCCTCTGTTCCCATTTTGCTGAGGGTTTTTATTATAACTAGTTGCTGTACTGTATGAAATGCTTTTCAGCATCTATTGATATGACCATATGGTTTTTGTCTTTCATTTTGTTGGTGTTGTGTATTATATTTATTGATCTGCAAATGTTGTACCATCCTTGCATCCCTGGGATAAAACTCATGTGATTATGGTGTATGATATTTTTAATGCATTGTTGGATCCGGTTGGCCAATATTTTGTTGAGAATCTTAACATCCATGTTCATCAGAGATATTGGCCTATAATTTTCTTTCTTAGTTGTGTCTTGCCCTGGTTTTGGGATTAGAATAATATAGGTCTCATAGAAACAGTTTGGGAGTCTTCCCTCTTGTTGGATTTTTTGGAATAGGTTGAGAAAAATAGGAGTTAGTTCTTCTTTAAGTGTTTTGTAGAATTCACCTGTGTAGCCATCTGGTCCAGGGCTCTTGTGCTTTGGCAGATTTTTGATTACTTCTTCAATTTCACTAGTTGTTATTGGTCTATTCAGGCTTTCTGCTTCTTCTGGATTTAGTTTTGGTAGGTTATACATTTCTAGGAATGTGTCCATTTCACCCAGGTTGTCATATTTCTTGTCATATAGTTGTTTGTAGTGAATTCTTACAATCCTTTGTATTTCTGAAGTATCCATTGTTAGTTCTACTCTGTCAATTCTGATTCTGTTTATTTGGGTTATTTTCTTGATGAATCTGGTGAAAAGCTTGTCAATTTGGTTTATTTCTTCAAAGAACCAGCTCTTGGAATTGCTGATTCTTTGAATCATAGTTTGAATCTCTAAGTTATTTAGTTCTGCTCTGATCTTGATGATTTCCTTCCTTCTACTTGTTCTGGGCTTTGTTTGTTGTTGCTCCTCTAGTTCTTGCGGGTTTATGGTTAAGTTGTTTGTACAAGCTCCTTCTGATCTTTTTAGGTAGGCCTGTATTGCTATGAATTTCCCACTGAGGACTGCCTTTCCTGTGTCCTATAGGTTTTGGGCTGTTGTGTATTCATTGTCATTTGTTTCCAGAAACTTCTTGATTTCATCTTTGATCTCATTGTTATCCCATTCATTACTTAAAATCATATTATTCAATCTCCATGAGTTAGAGTGTTTTTAAATTTTTCCCTGAGGTTGGTTTCTAGTTTCAATCCACTGTGACCTGAGAAGATGCTTGGTATGATTTTAATTTTTCTGTATTTGTGCAAACTAGTCTTGTGACCTACCATGTGGTCTATCTTTAAGAATGTTCCATATGCATTTGAAAAGAATATGTATTATGTGTCTTTGAAAAGTAAAAGGTTCTGTTTATTTCAGTTAGACCCATTTCCTCCTGAATGTTGTTCAATGTTCCTGCAGCTCTCTTAAAACCCCTTCATTCTTGTTCAGCCTTTTTTCATTCTGTTGCACTGTCTTGGAACATTTTTCTAGGTTGTCCTCCAGCTCGCTGATCTGATCCTCTGCTTCGTCTAGCCTGCTGCTGATTCCTTCTACTGTATTCTTCAATTCAGAAATTGTATTCTTCATTTCCTTCTGGCTCTTACTGATAGTTTCTATGTCCTTTTTAATGTTGGTGTAGTTCTCAGTAAGTTCCTTGTAGCTTCCCTGGAATTCTTTGTAATTCCCCTGGAGTTGTTTATAGTTTCCTTTTAGCTGGCTAAGCTCATTGAACTTCTCTATCATCATTATTTTGAATTCCATATCTGATAATTTGCTTGCATCTGTTTCATTCAGTGATCTTTCTGGGGATTCCTTGCTTCCTTTTGGTAATGGACTATTTCTTTTTTTCCCCAATTTTAGGTTTCATTGTAATCTAATCTGATTGTGATCAGCTGCCAAGCTAAGGAATGGCTAGGCTGGAAGGATTGATTTAGTTGTAATCCTTTCAATCTGTTATCCACCACAAGTCTTAGATGCTGCTTGAGGTGACAGACTGATTCAGTTGTAAATCAATAAGTCAGCTACCAAACTCTGGCCCTGTTGGGCTAGACATAGAGGTTCTATTGTAATCCAATGGATCATCCACCAGCTCAGATGCAGCCTGGTGGGACAGATTCAGATGCAAATCAATGAGTCTCCGATTAGCCCCCATGCTCAGGAGCCACTGAGCTTAGCAGCAAGATCCCATTATAATCCAATGAATCTGTGATTGGCCGCCAGGCTCAGGAGTCACTGGGCTAGACAGCAAGGTACAATTGAAATCCAATGAATCTGTGATTAGCCACCAGGCTTAGGTTGCGCTGGGCTAGACTGAAAGATTCTGTTGTAATACAATGAATCTGTGATCAGCTGCCAGGCTAATTGACCACTGGGCTAGAGTGAAAGATTCAGTTGTAATCCAAAGAGTTTGTGATCAGCCACCAGGCTCAGAGGCCAGTGGGCAGGACAAACCAACTCAGTTGTAAAGCAATTAATCCATGATCAACCACCATGCTCACATGCCAGTGTGTGGGGCTTTCTGACCCAGCTGTAAGTCAGAGAGTTTGTAATCACCTGCCAGGCCCAGGGGCTGCTGAACAAGAGGGACTGACTCAGTTGCAAAGCAATGAATCTAGGATCAGCCACCAGGCTCACATGCCCCTCTGTGGGGCTGACTGACCCAACTTTAAGTCTAAAAGTTTGTAATCAGCCACCAGGCTCAGGCACTGCTGGGTAAGAGATATCTTTTTAGATGCCAACTATTTTATCTATGCTCAGACACAGCAGGGAGGGAGAGATTTATTTAGATGTAAATTAGAGAATTATGATCAAGTGCCAGGCTCTGGGCACCGCTGGGCAGAGCAGATTGCTTCCAGTGGGTGGAGCTTTGAGGACCCTCACATGGAAGCTCCTGGGTGCAGTGCAGTCAGCCTGGAGCTGTGGGTGATGAGTCAACGCCAGGACCCCCGCAGCTGCTTTCCCACTTCTCTCCTTGAAGCCACCTCCACAAACTCTCCCGACACATCTCCAGTCCTGTCTGCCCGCCCCCTGCTGGAACCCAGGGTAGGTAGGTGCCAATGTATTTTCGTTGTGGTCACCCTAGTAGTTCTCCATCTCCAACGCTCTCTTAGACTAGTAAACTCCATGGCTTTCCACCCTTCTCTGCTGAATGCTGCTCTGCTTTCAGCCATGTTGCTGTAGTTGGGAATCCCAGCTTGGGGACCAGACCCACCCTTCTCAGGTGGAGCCCCTGGCTCTGTCCCTTTAGTTGCTGGTGGGGGCCCAGCCAGCCCTCTAGCACTTCTGCAATTCCTACCAGTCATATTGTGATGAAACATCCTTTTCTGTTTTGTCTGTTATTACAGGACTTCTATCCCACTGATGTTCTGTTGGTAACTCCAGCTGACTTTTTCTCCAAAAAAGTAATTCCAGATGTGACCTGGGAGGAGATTGGTGTAGCTCCACTTACTCCTCTGCCATCTTGCTGGCTCCCCATCTTCATCTTCATAAAGCAGACCCTTTAGCATCTCTTGTAATGCTGGTTTGATGGAGCTGTATTCTTTTAGCTTTCTTTTGTCTAGGAAACTCCTTATTTCACTTTCCATTTTGAATGAGGGCCTTGCTGGGTAAAGTATTCTTGGTTGCAGGTCTTTGCTTTTCATTGCTGGAAATATTTTTTGTCATTCCCTTATGGCTTGTTATGTTTCTGTTGAGAAATCCGCTGCTAACCTTATGGGAGTCCCCCTTATATGTTATGAGCTGTTTCTCTCTTGCTGCTTTTAGGATTCTCTCCTTGTCTTTGAAATTTGCCATTTTAATGATGATGTGTCTTGGAGTGGGCCTGTTTAGGTTCATCTTCACTGGGACCCTCTGTGTTTCCTGAACTTGCATGACATCTTCTCTCCTCAAGTTAAGGAAATTCTCTGACATTACTTTTTCAAAGAGGTTTTCTATCCCTTGCTCCTTCTCTTCTCCTTCTGGTATCCCTATGATACGGATGTTATTAGGTTTCATATTGTCCTGCAGCTCTCTTAAAACCTCTTCATTCTTTTTCAGTCTTTTTTCATTTTGTTGCACTGCCTGGGAATTTTTTTCTACATTGACCTGCAGCTCAATGATCTGATTCTCTGCTTTCTCTAGCCTGCTTTTGATTCCTTCTACTGTGTTCTTCAATTCAGAAAATTGTATTCTTCACTTCTTCCTGGCTTTTATTGATGGTTTCTATGTCCTTTTTATTGCTGGTGTAGCTCTCAGTAAGTTCCTTGTAGCTTCCCTGGAGTTCTTTGTTGTTCCCCTGGAGTTGTTTATAGTTTTCTTTGAGCTGGCTGAGCTCATTGAGCTTCTCTATCATCATTATTTTGAATTCCATGTCTGATAGGGTGCTTGCCTCTATTTCATTTTGCACTCTTCCTGGGGATTCCTCCTTTCCTTTGGCTGAGGGTTGATTTCTTTGTCTCCCCATTTTAGGTGAATGTTGTTTGTTTCTGCTTCTTAGATTGGTCTGCTTTGACTTACTGTCTTAATGGTGTGACCTGTGGTGTAGAGGTGCCCTTTATTTACTCCTGGCTCTGCACTTGGTGATGTCAGCTCATGTCTCAATCTGGGCCTAGTCAGCCAGTTGGAGACTACCGGAGAGCCACTTACTTTGTCACCTTTAGTTGTTAATCCACTCAGTCTGTGATCATTGGTCAGTTTTAGGCACCTCAAGGCAGGGCAGATGAATTCAGCTGTTAATCCAATCAACCTGTGATCTGAGGTCAGGTTTAGGCACTGTTGAGTGGGGCAGATTAATTCCTGTGGTTGGGGCTGTGGCTTCCCCTCAGCTTGCTGGCTATATGGGGAATGGGTCTGCACTGGATTTACTGGCTGCTACCTCAACTCCTCCCCACAAAGCCACTAACCCAAAGTTTACCCAAAAGTCTCCAGTCCACTCTGCCCCTTCTTTGCTGGAGCCCAGGGCAGGTGGGTGCCACTGTATTTTGGTGCATGGTCCTTTTAAGAACTTGGTCTCTCTGTCAAGCCAGCCAAACCTGGTGGCTTTTTGCTTTTCACAGCTGGGTGCTGCTTTACTCTCAGCTGTGTTGCTGTAGGCTGGGAAGCCCAACTCGGGGTGTAGATACCACACTTCTCAGGTGGAACCCCTGGCTGTTGAGATGCTTCTCTTTCCCTTCAGCTGCTGCCCGTGGGAGGCCCACCAGCCCTCTCGTGTCTCCGTACTTCCTACCAGTCATGTTGTGATGAATCAGCCTCTTCCGTTCTGTTCGTAGTAATAAGGCTTCTCTCCAGTTGGTGTTCTGCTGGTTATTTCGGATGATTTCTCCCCAATTAACTTGTAACTTTAGTTTGGTGTTGGGAGGAGATTGATGTAGCCCCATTTACTCCTCTACCATCTTGGTTCTCCTGACTGAACTTTACCCTGGGTCTTTAGATCTGGTGCTCACTGCCACTGCCACTCTCCTTCCT
Source organism: Noctilio leporinus (assembly GCA_004026585.1). NCBI lineage: Eukaryota > Metazoa > Chordata > Mammalia > Chiroptera > Noctilionidae > Noctilio > Noctilio leporinus. Next base: position 4,324 of record PVIW01013173.1, on the reverse strand, counting down.
GTCTCTGCTCCTCCTACCAATCTGAGTATTTCTTTCCTTATTTGTTTGTTGCACTTCCATGTAGTTCAATTTTCTGAAACTTCTTGTTTTTATTTAGTTTTGTGGTAGATGTAAATTTCTTCTAATTGTGAAGGAGATGCCGCATGTCTACCTAAACTTCCATCTTGGCTGGAAGTCCCCAGCCTACTTTTATATATTAGGAATTCTCCACTTCAAAAAAAAAAAAAAAAAAAAAAAAAAAAAAAAAAAAAAAAAAAAAAAAAAAAAAAAAAAAAAAAAAAGTTGTAATTTAGACCTGTTTCCTTACCTATAAGATAGGATAAAAGAAACATCCTTCAACTTAGGGAATGTTGAGAAAGTAAACTAAGATAATAGATACATTTTTTTAAATTGAAGTTAAAATTACTAAGAATTCAAAATTTAAAAATATCATAGATGAAACTAAATAGGGCTTGATGCGTCAGTGTATAAAAATTGGAAGAATTTCCTGTAATTCCAAGCCTAGAAAGACTCTGGGTTTTTCAGCCTAACTCCTTGACTCTCTAGGGTCATCAGCCAGCCTGAACAGGGCTCAGAGAAAGGTCTGTGGAAAGAGGCTCCTGTCTCTAAAGCAGTTCTGCTTTGATGTGCTTATTATAATGGGCTTAGGACCAGATGAAGGCTTTAAAGGCCCCAAATATTGAGATAGTTGTGATGCCTCCATCCTCACAAACAACTTGTTTATAATTACTCACATTTAAGTAGCTCATTTTTAGTTTTGCTGATAGAAAATTAGTAGTTGTATTTACTGAAATGGAACTTTTCTCTCTCCCTCTTCTTACTTTACTGGTTTCAGAACATATACTTTTTGAGTAATCACAGCATTAACTGGGGTTCACAGAATATTCCATTTGAAAAGGAAGTTTCATTGTTTAAACTTTGATCAAATCTAATATCTAATGAAATCCTCTTTTCAGTAGCTCACCAAGTATTTCTCTAGCTTTGGCTTAAACACCTTCCATACCAGAGACTTACTATTTACTGAGCGAACACAGCACATCTTCAGGTTATTATCAGAAAATCTTATGTTGAGGCCAGCCATGCCATCTTCTAACTTCCACCATGGTTCTTCTGCTGTCCTCATTGCCACACTGAAAAAGCTGAGCTCTTCCACTATCTGCCTCAGCTTAGCCAGGACCTTGGGTGGAGATCATGGAATTAATTTTCTCCTTTTCCTCTCCAACTTGACTGTTCAGATAGTGCCCCCAGATAGTAATAATAATCATGGCCACACTGATGAACTCATCACATGCCTTCTGCCAGTCACACAGTTAAAGGATTTTAGAGACAAGTACTAGTTTGTCTGATTCTGGGTTCTATGTATTTAGACTCTACATTATTATTTTAACTCCCAACTAGTATGAAACAATCTCAAAGTGCTATTTCTTCATAACATTCGGGAACAACTAGTATAGGAAAGAAGTTTCATGTACCCCAGACTTTTAAAGTCTTTTAAAAGACTTTAAAATGAAGCATTATCTAGAATATGAAGTATTGAGTCAAGGAATCTTCACTGTCAATCAAAAGCCCTGACCCTGAGTTTGCTAGACTAGTATATATGCTCTCTTCTTTAAAAAGGTAGCTCTTAGGTACAGGGGCAGGGCACCATAGTGGCTTACCATGGCCTTATAGTGACAAGTCAGAGTCCTTGAATCTGTTGAATGTTATAGGAGTTACTACTGACAACTGCATTGATCTCCCCTTCACCTGGATGATATTTGCTGAACAGGAAGTTTATGACTGAGGTATAGGATGTTGTCATTGGCTCATTAAAGCCAAAGGAGGTAGGAGCTTCTGGCTGGCTAACTTGGAGTGCCATGTCAGTGGTCTAACTGCTAAGAAAGCTTGAGTGATAAATTTTGTGGGTTATTGCTTTCTTAGTATGACATGGGCTTTTCTTTTCACCAGGAGGTGAAGTTCTTCCAATTAGGAAGAGAGATTAAACATAATACATTGAAAAGTGTCTATGCCTCCATAGTTATGAAATTCTTCAGGTCATTTCATTTAATGAATCAACACATTTATCAAATCCAATGTCACTGTAAGGCACAGTGAATGGAAGGTGGCTGTCACATTTAATTAAAACTCAGATCTCCAAAGCGATCAAGGTCTTTCAGTTCCTGTGTGCATCAAGCCTTAACTGAGTTCTTTATAAGGTCAAAGGTCAAATTGGGAAGTGAGGAATGATTAACCTGACTCAGCTTATCCCTCAAATTTAGAATATCCAGCTTAAAGACCCAAACTCTCATCCTACTATCACTTACACAGTGCTGTCAAGGTGGTATTCCTAAAACACCTCCACAGTTCAAAAATCATTGATCAATCTACATTACTCAGAAACTAACTTATTCATTCATTCATTCATTCACTCAAAGTGTATTGGTGTCTTTAAGAAAGCCATGGGCCCAAGCCCCAACCAGTTTAGGTTGTAGCCAAGAAGGATATAAACATTAAACATGTTTATACCTGGAGACATAGTAGCACATGTAGCTCTGTCTTTGGTGCCTCTTATTAAAATGTCCTCTGCAGCATAGCAGCTCCCCCATCCCCTCCCATACTGTGTTTTTTTAACTCGTGTGCTTTCTTCAAATCTAACCTAAACCCCTCCTGGAAGATCTTAAATGTTCCTTTGTGTGTTCTGAATGCTGGAATCTCATGGAGAGCTGTATAGGAAAGAGAGAGTAGGGTCTGCAGAATTTTTTACTGTGTTCTCCCTGCAATGCTCTGCTGAATAACTATTAGTGTCTAACAGAATGAGCCCTGACTTCTCTTCCCCAAAAATCAACATATGTTTAGTGATGCCTGTCAGGAAGATGAAAATATGTTTCTTCTGAATGTGATAGAATTGATCTCCCAAATCACATTTAGCATGTACCTTGTACCTGGTAGGCACTCAGTAGGCACTGTGAGGACCATCTGTGGGCTTTGTTCAGAGGCTCAGCTCCCATCCCAGGTAAGACTGTGCAGGGTGGACTCACATGGTATTTCCCTAAGCCAGCTGGAGGCTCAAGGAGAGCTTTGCTGCTTGGGGGGCCACTCAACCTCCATCAACTCTAGATGAGGAACTTGGGCCCCGGAGATAAATATTTTTCTGCCTGATCGGACTTGCCATGCCTCAGATTGGCCAGTGAGCTTTGGTTTCTGGCCAAGTCCTCGGTGGGCTTCCCTGCTTTGATGTGGTTTTACAAGAAAAACATCTGTAAATAAGCAACAACCAACAGTCTTTTTTCTCTCTTAGTCCACTTCAGGTTTATTAAAAAGCAGTGTTAATTAGCCTGTTGGAGTTGATTGGGGCTGAGAGGCCATAGTCGCTCAAAAGAAGAGAATGGATATAAGCTCCAGAGTCTTAAGTATCAGCATAAATTTAAATAAAGTAGAGATTTATAAAAAGTTACTCAAATAGATTGTCATTGGTGGGAAGGAGGGAGAGGAAAAACTGGAGTTAGAGACATGGGTCCTAAATCACTCATGTTCTACCAGTTAGTTAAGGTGTATAATTTTTGTATCTGAGCCTCAGTTTTCTCACATATAAAATAGAAATACCAAAGCAATACCTCAGTATAATAATTGCCAAAGGAATGACATAAGTGAAAGCTCTATGTGATCAAGTGAAGCAGTTTGCCTTTTATTTTTTATTTTTTATTTATTTATTTATTTATTTTTTATAGTTTGGTTTGATTTTTTTTTTAAATTTTATTGTTGTTGTATTACATCCATCCCTTTTTTGCTCCCCTCTGTCCCCCTCCCCACCCCACCCCTTCCCCCCAAAGTCAATCCCACCTGTTGTCCATGTCCATGGTTCCTTTATACTAGGTTCTTATCTAAGCTGCTCCCCTTCTTTGCCTCTGCCTCCCCCCTCCCCTCTAATCCTTTCCTCCTGACCACTGCAGGCCTATTCCTTGTATTCATACACTTGGTTCTGTTTTGCTTGTTGTTAGTTTTGCTCATTATTGTCCCGTAATGGGTGAGAACATATGATACCTGTCCTTCACTGACTGGCTTATTTCACTAAGCATAATATTCTCCAGTTCCACCCATGTTGTTGCAAAGGATACAAGTTCCTTCTTTCTTTCTGCCATATAGAACTCCATTGTGTAAATGTACCAAAGTTTTTTGATCCAATCATCCACCGATGGGCACTTAGGCTGTTTCCAGCACCTGGCTATTGTAAATAGTGCCGCTATGAACATAGGTGTGCATAGGTTCTTATGAATTGGTGTCTCAGGCTTCTTTGGGTATAGTCCAAGTAGTGGAATGGCTGGATCAAAAGGCAGTTCCATTTTTA
>PVIW01013172.1:0-28554 GCA_004026585.1 Noctilio leporinus | reverse complement strand
CTTCCTCAGTGAGTTGTCTGTTCAGGTCCTTTGCCCATTTTTTAATTGGGCTGTCTGTCTCCCTGGTGTTGAGTCGCATTAGTTCTTTATATATTTTGGAGATCAGACCCTTGTCTGAGGTATCATTGGCAATTATGTTTTCCCATACAGTTGGTTCCCTTTGAATTTTGCTGATATTTTCTTTAGCTGAACAGAAATTATTTTTATAACCAAAAATGTTAGCTTTTCTAAATACTATAAACACTCAATACTATAACTTCTTATTTATAAGTGACTTTATGTAACATCATTTTGTTTCAATACATTATATGCATGTTTACCACTAAATTTCTTGTAGCATTTTCCCCATATTTACCGTCAGCAGTTCTGTTTCCACTTCGTCATGAACGAGATCGATGCCCATTCTCTTTTCTCGATGAAATAGACACTCTCGAGCTACCTACAGGCACAAAATAATGGAAATCAGTAATACAGATAGACTCAAGTCAGTGATCAGAATGACCTGTTTCTAAAACAAATCCACAAATACTTCCAATACCAACTTTTGAAATCATTTCATTGGAAATATAGCCTGAAACCAACTGTGACAACTAAGTCAATCCCTGCCTGTAGTTAAAAAGTTATGAGTTATGAGTTATCTGTTCAGAGTATTGTGAAAGCATTTCTAATTTGGAAAGCTGACAATATGAAGCAGGTAGCATCTACCTGATCTCCACAAATTAGCATCTGAGACAATTACTTGTTATTAATTTCTTCTATAGAAATATTTCAATAACTAGAAATACAGTCTTTATGATGTTATTTCCAAATATTTTCTACAGAGAAGAATAAGGAAAAAAAGAAATAATTATCTTTAAAGACATTAAAATATTTGTGCAGCTAGGTTTGAAGTGATTATTTTTGAAGTACCAATTATAAATATAAATCACCTTATTCACTAAAGGGAAAAAATACAAAGAATAAAAGCTCATTTAGCCATAGTCCTATCACTGTTTTGTTTGTTTTCAACAAAGCAGAGATTATAATTTTACATACTTTTTAGGGTTGACATTAAATGGTAGGCTCTATTTATGAAATATTCTTTGAGACAAAGTGTATTAATGACTCCAATGGAAAACAACTTAGATTGCTAATGATAAATTAATTATGAAAGAATGTTATGTAATAGTTAAAATACTTTTCATATACTATTTTATAATATGGGATGATTATATGATGCTAAATCTAAAAAATTAAAATATAATAGTATACACATTATAATTCAGACATAATATCATTGAACAAAATCTTTGAATGAATCTTTAATTATTTAATAGTACAATTCACACATACTAGAAGATGGTTAATGGATTGACAGGTACTCTGGCTATTTTAACATATATTACTAAATGACTGTCCAGGAAGTTTCTGCTTCTCTATAGTCCTACTAACAATATAGAAAAGTGTTCATTTTCCATACTTTTGCCAATCCTGCATGCTATCAAATTTTATTTTTGTTAATTTGATAGGCCAAAAATGGTTACTTCATTGAATCTGCATTTTTATTGGGTTTTAACACTTTTTTCATATATGAGGTGATCATCTCTATTTTTGTTTTTGAGAAGTATCTGTTTATGTAACTAATTTTAATAGGGACCTTCTGATACTATGTTGATAGTAAATGTTCAAACACTCAAGAACATCTGGACAAAAATTACAGAAAAATATTCAAATTAGAACATCTCACCGAAAGCAGTCATCATTGAAAGGAGCACTTTTCTGAATAATTTACAGTAAATGGGTGCTTAGATGTAGTGGGCTGTAGAATAGACAAGAAATCCTCAAAATGAGCAGAGCACAGAGAAAGTATGGAAAACCTTTTAGTCCCCAAAACCAATTGATAATGAATTAATTCATTTAAAGTGACATTATTGGTGTCTATCAACCTCTATTAAAGTTTCTGGTGGTTGTATTTGTGTGTGCTTGTTTTCAGTGGGGTGGGGGCATAAGAAGAAGTAACAGTGTGTGGGGCTCTCCAACAAAAGCCTCAATCCACTGGACTTTCACTCCTTGATCCTCTAAACTCTGGCATTACAGATGTAATAATAGCCACTTATAGCAAATGTTTATCACATGGGAAATAATTCATTCAAACATGAAGAAAATGGTATGAGCTTTGCACACACACACACACCCACACACATGCACACAGTGCCTTCTTTTCATGGTGGTGGCTGGAAATGAGGTTGGAGGGCTTCTCACACACTCAAAGCCAGCCCAAGGCCAGCAGCCAACAGCAGTGTGGCCCATGACCACACCAACTTCACCTAGTTTCATCTCTATCCAATTGGTCTCACTCCACCTCTAAGAAAGTCTCCTTTGATTATTTCAATGAGCCCTGAGATGGAATCATAACAAAGACAAGGAGGATTTCACAACACAGACAAAACCAATAGTTGGTGTTGTGGGGTTATTTATTTATTTATTTATTTTGAAGATTTTATTTCATTATTTCTAGAAAGAGGGGAAGGGAGAGAGGGAGAGAAACATCAATATATGGTTGCCTTTCACCTGACGCCAGCCACAGATCTGACTGGAGACCTGGTTTGCAACCTTTTGTTATATGCCCTGGCTGGGGAATCAAACCTGCAACCTTTGGGTTCGCAGGCCAGCACCTTACCTACTGTGCTACCAGCCAGAGTGGGTTATTTTTTTCAAATAGTTTATGTTAATCCAGGGATAGCAATAACCAAGCAGCATATTTAAGATGTTTTCATCTTCCCATCTCTTAAACACATTGTGTATCCTAAAGTATCCCTTTAATTAGCCACCTTCATTTTACATTCAGAATTATTTCTACTCAAATGGTTGTTCTGCACAACGTGTCAATTGTTTTACCGTTCGTGATACCAGTTCCAGATGAAATAAAACACAATCCAACCAACAAATAAAGTCAGAGAAATTCAACCAGTGGATTATAATCATAAAAAGCCAAGTCATTTATCATAAGGTCTTCTATTTACCTGAAGAGGGGCTTCCGTCTCCATCAAAGCCCTCTCCAATTTTTTCTTAATATCAGTTAGCTCATTTGTCTCTCCAATCATTGCATCCAACTCATGAATGATTTCAGATTTCCAAAATCCTATGTCATTGACTCGTTCTCCCAAATTCCGAGTAGAATCTGCCTGGGTTTTCCTCGTTTGTTGATATTTGTCTTGAATCAGGCGAGATATATCTACCCTTAGTCTCTCTGAATTATGCCGGGAAGTGTTGGATTCTTGGTAGTTGGTTAAATTGGACCTGTACCAATCATCAGGGGTGTACCGTGTGAAGAGAGTGGTTCTGTTGGAAACAAAGGGGAGCATGGTGCTCTTGGACACCTTCTGAGAACTGGTGCAGTAAGGGCCCAAGCTCGGTGAGTTGGAGGCTGCTTTGTAGTATGTGCTTGGTCTCCAAGGAAGACTCATAGTGTGGGTCAAATTGTAGTGGGGGAAGCGGTCTCTATAGCTTGATGTCATGGTACTGATGGCTGGTAGAAAGTTGGTTGGTGTTGGTCTAGGGTGGGCATAAGTTGCCGTTAAAGTAGAACCTAAAGACTCCATGATGCTCAAGCACTACTTGTAAAACTCTCCTGTTTAAAAGGGGGGAAAATAGTAAAAATCATGATATAACTAAATCTTTGGTGAAAATTTACAAATTAAAGGTCACATCTGACAGTATTAATGGTAATGCTCTCTAAAAATTATATTCTAATTTTTTTACCTCTATATCTCCTGATGTATTAAAAATCAGTTTTAGATGAGCTATTTGAATTTTTTAAATATTTTTAATTTACAAGAAGGAGTAATGTCTTACAACAAATTCAAATTAAGAGCCTGAGCCATGCATTTTAAAACATAAATGTTCAAATCTTGGCTCTGGTATTTACTAGCTATATGACATTGGGTAAATTAGTTAATCTCCCTGTGTTGCAGTTTCCTCAACTCTGAATTGGGAACACTAGTACTTACATCTTTGAATTGTTATGAATAGTATTATAGTAAGGGGTTAGTTGGCAAGTCCCCCCATTACCAAGTCATCCTAAATAAACACACAGTCTAGGTTACAATGGTGTGGTTGGTAGGCAAACAGTGCTCAAGACAAGTATCTAGCTCCCCTCTAGACAACTTGCCACCTGCAAGCACTTTCCATATAGACATTCTAGGGCAGCCATAGGGGTAAGACAATTCTAAGTATGTGGAACACTTAGCACAATTCTGAGCACATTGTAAATGCTCAATAATTGTCAGCTTTTAAAATTACTAATACAGAGTAGTATAGAAAGTAAAAGATAAACATCCCCTCTCCCTCCAAAAACTGAACTCAGAAGTAGACACTGTGAACAGTTCCTTAACAGTTGTCTCTCTCCAGATCTTTCCTATTTAAATAGCTATTCATTGAAGCCTTTGGTATCCAAACTACAAAATAATTTGTAAAATTGTCAAATAAAAATCCCCTCAAACCACACATGGTGAAATGGCTATCCAGTGCCATTGGGGTATCTCATGACCTGAGTTCCCTGATTTTTCAATTCTCCCTTCTCTAGCCCCCAAGAACCCATTTGGGCCATGAGTAGAGTGTGATAGTGAACAAAAAAACCCTTAATAAACACTTGCATTTCTCACTTGAGTTTGAAACTTAAATGCTACCTTTTGGAAAATCAAATTCAATGTAACTTGAGACCTTAGGATCCTTATAGTAAACCTTAGGCCACTGTTAGTTTTAAACCTTTCCCAAAAAATAATGCAATCAGTTTTCTTTAAGCAAGAAGCTTCACGTTGTATTGGACCATTCTTACTTGGCTCTTCTTAATTGTTGACAGTAAAAGATCTAACAGCAAATGTCTCATTTGATCCTTCAACCAAGGATTTCCAAGTGTAGAATTGCCATGAGTTTACCCAACACCTATTATGTTGACTAGCTATATGACATTGGGTAAATTAGTTAATCTCCCTGTGTTGCAGTTTCCTCATCTCTGAATTAGGAACACTAGTACTTACGTCTTTGAATTGTTATGAATAGTATTAGTAGTAAGGGGTTGGTTGGCAAGTCCCCCCATTGCCAAGTCATCCTAAATAAACACACAATAAACAAACATAAGGGATGTATGTTTGTCATCTACTCCACAGGGCAATGTGTGAGGACACAGAAGTTCAGAAGTCATAGGAGACATATGAGTTGAGAAAATCAACATAGCTTATAGAAGTATCCAGTGATATTTCTTTTAATTAGGGATGGGATATAATACAAAATCTAGACTCTGAAGCACAAAACCCAGTTGTTTGAAGTTCACAAATGTAGAGCTCCTTATACTGGGCAGTAAGTCACATGAGACAATATTCCACAGCCACATTGAAGCTGTAGGTCCAGTCAACCATCTCATATGGCATTCATAAAGACTGAATAAAAGACAATCATAAAGACTGAATAAAAGACAACAGCATGGTAATATATTGTATTTTTGGTCATTACTGATCAAAAATATTGAGAGTGTCATGGCCTAAAAAATACTCAAAAACTCAAAATTGACTCTGCTTCCAACCAGGATAAAGAAATAAAAACTAGACCTAGCCTCTTACATCTAAAAAACTAGACAAAATATTTGAAAATGTTTTCAGGTATTGGACAAAGAGCATCACAAGACTCTGGTCCCTGAGAGAAGAGAAACATAAGGTGAGCCCTCAGATGGGAAAAATGGGTGAAAGCTGAACAGAACCTGGCAGCATTTGTGATCTGAAGAGATCAGAATCTGGGACACTGAAACAGCTTGACATTGCAGAGCAATATTCTGGAATAAAGACGCTATGCAGAAAAAGAACTCCATAAATCTATGCAGGGGTTTACTTAAGTCTTTGCTGAGTAACAGGCTGTCCGTGCATCAAGGACATTCCACGGACCTTGGCAAAGAATGATGGCAGGATTGTTAGCTGAACAATGTCTAGAACTCATAGAGAAGGGAGACACATTTTGAACTTGCACCACCAGTTAAAGTGGAGAGTTACTGGTAATTACCTGGAGCATTCCATGGAGACCCCAGAAAGGTCACACATTAAGAGATGAGGCTGTACTAGTTCTAGAATGCAGGTGTTGAAAAGTCACCCTAGCAAAGCTTAAAAAGAGACCGCAAAGAGACCAGACTACTCCACAGTAATTAAACTGCCGGGCAACATCAAGGCACTCAAATATATAACACCACAATGCCCAGCATCTGATCAAAAACTTCTAGCCATGCCAAGAAGCAGGCATTTCCCCACAATCAGGAGAAAAATCAGTAAATAGAAACAAGGCTATGAATAGCGAAGATGTGATGGCACTAGCAAACTGTATATAAGTATTTGAAGGAAAACAAGAACATAATAGAGACATGGATGGCTTTAAAAGGGACCAAATGGAATTTACAGATAAAATATATATAATTTCATAATTTTGCTGGATGGGATTTACAGCACATTAGATGCAGGAAAAGTAAATATTAGTGAGCTCCAATATAACCAAGCAAGAAAGACTTTAACTAAGAAAGCAAAATTTAAAAAGCCTCAATAATCTATGGTACCATATCGAATGGCTTAACACTGTGTATTTGGAGTGTTACAAAAAGTAGGGAGGAAAACAAAACATTTTGAAGTAGCTGAATATTTTCCAAATTTAATGAAAACTATAAATCCTTAGGTCTAAGAAGCTCCACACAGTTGAAGAGAATAAGATACACCCAAATGTGCATGCACACACACACTACTACCACCACTACCATCACCCCACAACTCATAACCAAATTGCTAAAAATCCACCTAAAAGATGAAAGTTTAAATCAAAGTTAAAAGACACAGTAGCTAGAAAGGACTAAAGATAAGAATTAGTGCATAATTTTGTCAGAAACCATGCAGGCCAGGAGGGAATCAGACATTTTTAAAAGCTGGAAGGAAGTGTAAACCTAGAAATTTATATCCGGTGAAGGTGAAGATGAAAAATATCCTTCAAAGGTGAAGATGAAATTAATTTTTTTCATAAAAACAAAAGCCAAGAGAATTCATCAGCAACTGAATTGCTCTAAAAGGATTGTTAAAGAAAATTCTTCAGGCAAAAATGAAAATTATACCAGATGGGAACCTGGATCTAAGCAAAGAGATGAAGTATCAGAAATGGTAAATATGTGTTCTAATATATGTTTTAACTTTTATTTTTTTAATTTAAAAAAAATATATTTTATTAATTATTCTTCAGAGAGAGGGGAAAGGAGAGAGGCAGAAAGGGAGAGAAACATCAATGTATGGTTGCCTTTCACCTGCCTCCAGCCATGAGCCTGGCTGGGGTCCTGGCTTACAACCTGGTTATGTGCCCTGGCTGGGAATTGAACCAGCAACCTTTGGGTTCGCAGGCCAGAGCCTTATCCACTGTGCCACCAGCCAGGGTTGTTTAACTTTTAAATACCTTTAAAAGATGATTGTTTAAAGTAAAAATAATAAAAATTTATTGTGGAGTTTATTTTAAAAACAGAAGTGATATGGTAATATTACAAATGATGGTAGGGCTGTATTATTATTGTAAGGGTCTTATTTTATAACTAAAATGAAGTAATATAATTTAATATATACTGTAATAAGCTTAAAATGCATATTGTAAACTTTAGAGCAGTAGTTCACAAGATATGATACAGGAATTCACAGCCTTGTCTAAAACCTTCTCAGAGGTGACAGGTGAAAATATTTAGATACCATTTGTTGTTTCACTCTCATTCTCTCATAGATTTACAATAGAATCTTCCAGAAGTGACATGATATATCACAACAGACTGAGTGCAGAACCCAGCTACTAAGATAGATGTCAAAGAACTTTGCCAAAAATGTAAGGCAATGTCACTCTTCTAATTCTTTTGTTCCAGAAAACAGATTTTTAAATTAAAAAAAAAATGTTATTTACATTACTACAGGGTGCATGTGATACATTGGCAATAACTTTGCATCTTCTTATTTCACGTGTTTCTTACTAATTTTGAAAAACTGTGTTTCTAAGATTATGATTTAACATCATTGTTTCAGATATAAAGCATTAAATTCTGAGAGCAACCATCATGTCAAAGGAATATGATGTTAGAGCAGCCATAATTTCTGAACTATGTGCAGGGCCAATTGCTAAGGAAATTGCAGACTTAAATAATACCCCTTTAGGTATAGTTTACAACATGAAAAAGGTGTATGATCCTGATCCTGATGTTGACACACCAACAAGGAAAATGCATAAAGTAAGCAAGGATTGCACACATCCAGAAATTGTACACAGAATCCAGGAGGTCATCAATGAAGATCCAGAAAAGTCAATGCACTCCATAGCAAGAGAACTGCAGATGTCAGATGCAATGGTTCCCAAGATTATTGCTGAAGATATCAGACACGGATTGTATGTTCTTAGAAGAGGCCAGTTTAGGACACAGCAGACAAAGGAAAGGCTCTTTGAAAAAGCAAGGAAACTGCTAACAACATTGAACAATCCCAAAGAAAAAAAACCCTCTGATTTTCTTCTCTGATGCTAAGAATTTTCAGCAGGACCAAATAGTCAACAGATAAAACAGCAGGTGGCTCTCTGAGAATCTTAATGAAGTCCCAATTGTCATGAAAACAAAATTTCCTGCTACAGTGATGGTGTTAGGAATGTCAGCAATGAAGGAGATATCATGACCCTGCATTTTTTTCCCACAAGGCTTGAAGGTGACTGCTGATGTTTACTTTGACGTTTTGAGAGAAGTGGTTGTACCATAGATGAAGCAAGCTGCAAATGGACATCATTTTATCTTCCAACAGGACGGTGCCCTAGCACATAATGCCAAAAAGGTGCAAGAATTTCTCAGTGTTAATGTTTCTGAATTCTGGTCAAAGGAAATCTGGCTGCCTAGTTCACCAGATGCAAATCCTTTAGACTATTATGTGTGGAGCATTTGTGAGAGAGAAGTTAATAAACAACCTCATTCCAATAAAGAGACTGTTAAAGATTGAAAACATAATGATGTCCATGGATAAAGAAAAGTTAATGAAAGGTGTGCTCAAGATTCCAAAGTTGAATAGAGTCTATTATTGCAGCAAATGGAGACTTTTTGGAACAATTTTTTTTAAATGATGCTATGTTTATGTATTTACATATTAAGAATAAATTTATTTCAAAATATAACACTTTCATGGTATGTTGTTACTACATTTTTGCCAATTTATCATGTGCACCCTGTATACAATGGGCTTTATGGTTATTTTTTAAAGAATTGATCTTTTTAATTTCTAATATAACAAATATCAAGAGACTAAGTTCATTTAAATAGGTCTTTGATGCTGTTTGAGTATTAAGGGGTTCTTAGACCAAGAAATTTTGAACCACTGATCTTGAGCATCTTAAATGAATGAATGACTAAATAAATAAATAAATAAATAAAACAGAGTTAAAGTTAATAAGCTAATAGTGGAGGGGGAAAATGGAAGACTTACAAAAGACATATGATTAATCCAATAGCAAAGAGGCAAAAATAAGACAAAGAGAAAACAAATGGCAAGATGATAGACACAAACCAAATCATATTGATATTGACACAATAAATGCTTTAACAATCAAATTATAAGATACAGATTCTTAAACTGAATTTTAAAAAGCAATATTGTACTATGTGCTATATAGAGAAAAATAAAAGTTTTAGCAGAAAACACAGACAAGTTTAAAAAAGATATGGGGAAACATAAGCTCTGTAAACACTAATAAAAGAATACTGGGCAATGGGCTTGTCACCTGAACACAGGTGTCATGAAAACTACCCCTAAATCAAGCCAAAATGGGAAAGGAAAAGACTCACACCAACATCGTGGTCATTGGACACATAGATTCCAGCAAGCCAACCACTACCGGCCATTAGATCTACAAATGTGGTGGGATCAACATAAGAATCATCGAAAAATTTGAGAAGGAGGCTGTGGAGATGGGCAAGGGCTCCTTCAAATATGTCTGGGTCTTGGATAAACTGAAAGCTGAACTTGAGTGTGGTATCACCATCGATATCTCCCTGTGGAAATTCGAGACCAGCAAGTATTACGTGACCATCATCGATGCCCCAGGACACAGGGACTTCATCAAAAACATGATTACAGGCACATCTCAGGCTGACTGTGCTATCCTGATTGTTGCTGCTGGTATTGGTGAATTTGAAGCCGGCATCTCCAAGAATGGGCAGACCCGTGAGCATGCCCTTCTCGCCTACACACTAGGTATGAAACAGCTGATTGTTGGTGTTAACAAAATGGATTCCACTGAGCCACCCTATAGCCAGAAGAGATATGAAGAATTGTTAAGGAAGTCAGTACCTACGTTAAGAAAATTGGCTACAACCCTGACACAGTAGCATTTGTGCCAATTTTTGGTTAGAATGGAGACAACATGCTGGAACCAAGTGCTAACATGCCTTGGTTCAAGGGATGGAAAGTCACCTATAAAGATGGCAATGCCAGTGGAATCACACTGCTGTAAGCTCTGGATTGAATCCTGCCAACAATTCATCCAACTGACAAGCCCCTGCATCTGCCCCTCCAAGATGTCTACAAAATTGGTGGCATTGGTACTGTCCCTATGGGCCGAGTGGAGACTGGTGTTCTCAAACCTGGCATGGTGGTCACCTTTGCTCCAGTCAACATTACGACTGAATTAAAGTCTGCTGAAATGCATCATGAAGCTTTGAGTGAGGCTCTTCCTGTGGACAATGTGGGCTTCAATGTCAAGAACGCGTCTGTCAAAGATGTTTGTCCTGGCAATGTGGCTGGTGACAGCAAAAATGACCCACCAATGGAAGCAGCTGGCTTCGCAGCTCAGGTGATTATCATGAACCATCCAGGCCAAATCCGTGCTGGATATTCACCTGTTCTGGACTGTCACACAGCTCATATTGCTTACAAATTTGCTGAGCTGAAGGAGAAGGTTGATCATCATTCTGGAAAAAAGCTGGAAGATGGTCCAAAGTTTCTGAAATCTGGTGATGCTGCCATTGTAGATATGTTCCTGGTAAGCCCATGTGTGTTGAGAGCTTCTCTGACTACCCTCCTCTGGGCCGCTTTGCTGTCCGTGGCATGAGACAGACAGTTGCTGTGGGTGTCATCAAAGCAGTGGACAAGAAGGGAGCTGGAGCTGGGAAAGTCACCAAGTCTGCCCAGAAAGCTCAGAAGGCTAAATGAATGTTATCCCCCACACCTGCCACCCCAGTCTTAATCAGTGGTGGGAGAACAGTCTCGGAAGTCTTTGTCTCAATTGGCCATTTAAGTGTAATAGTAAAGGACTGGTTAATGATTACAATGCATCATAAAATCTTCAGAAGGAAAGCAGAATTTTGTGGACCATTTGGTGTGTGTGTGTGTGTATGTGTGTGTGTGTGTGTGTGGCAGTTTTAAAGTTATAAGTTTTTAAAATCACTTTTTAATGGAAACAACTTTACCAAAATCTGTCACAGAATTTTGAAACCCATTAAAACAAAGTTTAATGAGGAAAAAAAAAAAAAAACTGAAGTGGCTATATTACTATCAAACCAAAAATTTTTTAGAACAAGAAATATTATCAAATGTAAAAAGAGGAATAGGAGAAAGGAATTAATCAAGGAGAAACAAAAAATGATCTTAAGTGTCAATATAACCACTAATAGAATTTTAAGCATGTAAAGTGAAACTGGAAGAACTAAAATAAAAAGTAGACAGGTGGGTATTTCAACACTCATCTGTCAGTAATTGCTAGAACAAAAAGAAACATAGTTAATACATAAGATATCTGAACACCACAATTAACTGGACCTAATATACATCTATAGAATACCCTGCCCAAAACATCAGATTACACAATATTTCCAACTGCACAAAGAACATTCACTAAGGTAGACTATATTCTGAAGCACAAAACAAGTCTAAATAAACTTAAAATATTGAAATTATGCAGACTATATTGTCTGACCATATCAGAGTTAATTAGAAATCAGTAATGGAAAGATATTTGGAAAATCCTCCAATAGCAGAAAATTAAATAGCACACTCCTAAATATCCTACAGGTCAATGAAGAAATCACATGGGAAGTTGGAAAATATTCTGAACTAAATGAGAATGAAAACACAGCATTTCAAAATTGTGAAATGCTGCTAAAATAGTGTTGAGAGGCAATTTTATAGCTTTAAACTCTCATATTAGAAAATAAGAATGAGCTAAAATCAAATCTACTCTTTCATCTTACTGTCTAGATAAACAAAAAAAGGCAAACTAACCCTAAAATGGAAGAAAGGCAATAATAAAGGAGCAAAATCAATTAAAATTAGAAAATAAAAAAAAATTAGAAAATGGACAAATAAGCGAAAAAAGCAATGAAATCTGAACAGTTAAACTGATAAACCTCTTGGTAGGTTGATGAAGACAAAAAGAGAAAACAAATTACTAACATCAGGAATTATATATATATTACTAAAGACCCAGCAAACATTAGAAGGTTAATGAAGTAGTATTATCAACAGTGAAACCTCTTGGTAGGTTGATGAAGACAAAAAGAGAAAACAAATTACTAACATCAGGAATTATATATATATTACTAAAGACCCAGCAAACATTAGAAGGTTAATGAAGTAGTATTATCAACAGTGTTATGCCAAGAAATTTGACAACATAGATGAAATGGACACATTTCTTTTAAGATGGAAATAACCAACACCAACTAAAGAAGAAACAGATAACCTGAAAAGCTTCATGGTAGATAAATAAATTAAATCCATAGTTGAATTTTTTTCTTTCAAATAAAACTTCTGGCCCTTTACTGATGAATTATACTACTTTTAAGAAAGAAATAATACTTTCTTATGAAGAAAAAATGCTTCACCTTTTCCAATGTTTAAATAATTCTCTAAAAAATTATCTAAATAAAAATTCTCACTAAGAAGGTATTTGTGACACGTATTAAGATAGTTAACTGTTACTAAAGTATTTTGTATTTGCAAGTAAACTGAACAAATTCTTTGGGAAAATAAATGAAAATATCTGCAGAAAAGTCCTTCCCTTCAATCATGCCATTGTTTTTTGTTTGTTTGACCAAAAGCATTTTTTTTTTAAAGATTTTATTTATTTCCAGAGAGAGAGGAAGGGAGAGAGGCAAGGAGGGAGAGAAACATCAATGTATGGTTGCCTTTCACCTGCCTCCAGCCATGGACCTGGCTGGAGACCTGGCTTGCAACCTCATTATGTGCCCTGGCTGGGAATCAAACCAGTGACCTTTGGGTTGGCAGGCCAGCACCTTATTTGCTGTGCTATCAGCCAGGGCAACCAAAAGCATTTTAAGAAATGAGACATGTAGCCCTGGCTGGTGTGACTCAGTGGACTGGTATCGGCCTATGAACACACAGGTCACTGGTTCAATTCCCAGCCAGGGCACATAACCAGTTTGCTAGCTAGGTCTCCAGCCATGTCCCCAGCTGGAGGCAGGTGAAATGGATTCTTCTCTCCCTTTCTTCCTCCCTCCCTGCTCTTCTCTTTGAAAATAACGAATAAAACCTTAAAAAAAAAAAAAAAAAAGAAATGAGACATGTGCTGCAAAGTCAAATACAGTGTTTGACTACTTAATATGGGATCAATAGTCACTTGCATATTAGAAAATGCTATAATAGTCTCATAAATATTAACATGATAAAATATAATCAATCACAGATTTATGTACTAGAAAACTTCATTTATAATCCAACAGATAGCTTCAGGTTGGATAAACATATTTTATTAGAAAATTTAGGCAAGTCTTTAAAAGACCCTAAGTATTTTAAGGTATAACAAAATATAGATCATTTTTGACAGAAGTCATGGCAAGTGTAGATGGTTTCCATGACTTGTTCTACATTCTGCCTTAGATAAGTGACAAACATGAGCTTGAAATGACCACATACAACCCCCGCTCCTCTGGTCATGTTTATTTAATACTCACAGGTTCAAACTAGAGCAGAGTAAAACACTGCCCCAATATATTAATAAATACCAGGATTAAAAGAGGCAATTTTATCTGACTTCAATGTTTAAGTAATTTATCTTTATGCATATATTTCGCATTAAATAACAATGCAGGAAAAGTTGAGTAATCTCTTTCTTCCAAAAAAAGAACTTTTGATAAGAAACTCTATTGATGGTGGAAATATAAATTACTATCCATTAGAGAGCTATGTGGCAATATCTATAAAGGTGAAACCTCACATTCCCTATAATTCAGCAATTCAACAATTTTATACCTATCACCCTAAAAAAATTTAAGTATGTATACAATCAGAACATACATGAATATGTTTCTAATATGTTTTGAAAGGAACCAGGCTTAAAAAGTCCACTGACAGGTGTCCACATGCATAATTTGTAAAAAACTCATACAAAAAGTTTCAGTTAAAATGAATGACCTATAGCATGTATAGCATGAAAGCACTATGTAAACTTTAAAAATAACACCAACTATTGGGTTTTGCATATATTCATAAGTTGCAATAGTATAAAATATGCAGAGTATAAGTAAACTCTAAATTCTGATACTCAGATACAGCTGGGGAAGGAGAGAGGGGAGGAGGATTTCCAAGGGCACATGGGAGGCCTCATCCGTGCCTGTAACAGTTTTGCGGTGGTGGTTTTAAATGAGACATGGGTACATGTATGCTTGAATACTCTGTTGTGTGAAATATTAAGTCAAAGAAAAAGTGGAATACTTTATTAGATTCCTCAAAACACGTTGCCTATTAGTAAAATCATTTGCTTGCTTTTTCCAGAATGACCAAAAGAGTAATTTTACTACTCATTTAGAAAATGTTTATTTATCCAAAACACCATAAACACCTAGGGAGAAAACAGTTTAAAAAAAAAAAAAAAAGTGCTTGATCTAAACTGTCAAAATACAGTTAGAGCTCCACAGCCAGAGCTCAACAAAACTGGCCAGGGGCGGTGAGAATGCCTGCCTTGACCAGAGTCTCAGGAACGCTGTCTGAACCTGCCCTCCCCTTGGCTGTACTTGGGAGACCTGGCTAACGAAGCAGGAAGAACAGGGAACAGTATTTGGGGACCCAAACACCACACCAGAAAAGCACGGCACTGCTAGCGGGTGCAAGCAATTTTACACGTTAGCAGAAGGTCCAAGATTCAGATGCCCCTTTTTCCTGTTTTGCATTTAGAAAGACCTCTTTGATCCTTCAAAAACAGCAGAAACGTAAATTACGGAGGAATAGGATGAAAGCCTGGGTAGCAGTGAAGTGAAGGTGGAGTAGAAATTCCAGGGTTTCCACTACCTTCCCCGAATTCTGAAATCAGACATCGGAGCTGATGGGGAAAGGGCCTCTTCAGGGTCGTCGCAGCGAGGGGCCAGCAAGACCACTCACCTGCCAGAGGGTGCCGGGCGAGGGGAGGGGATGAGGTGGTGAGCGAGGAAGGTCTCGAACCTACAAGTACAGCCCGCCGAGCCTCTGACCAGAAGGGTCTAGCCTTGGCACCACCTTTCTGTGACGTCAAAACCGTCAGACCAGTCAACGGCCGCCCTTGTCTGTTCGCCGTGAGTCTATTGGCCGGTGGGTGGAAAGGCGGGCAACGAAAGCTGAGGAAACATGTTACCAGGGACGCTGTCATGCTTAGTAACCATGGCTCCTGGGAAGACCTGCCTGATCCCGCAGGTTAAAGGAGTGAAGAGCAGCACAAGTGAGAAACCAAGGTGACTTCTCCCCCGTCTCTTCTCTCGTACTTGATTCGGAATTCTTCCACCTACGCAAAGTTTGCTGGCCCATTCTAAGGTGCAGGATGCTGGCAAGACCTTACATTTACTCCTATCTTATCTCCCATGATGGAATTACTTACTGATCTTTCCCTCCTAACCCTAAAAAAAAAAAAGATTTGGTGCTTTCCCACTTTAGCAAATATTTCTGTAAACACCAGCCCTTACTGTTTCGTCCTGGTGCTGGGCCAAATGTCCATGCAACCTCTTTACAACCACACACTAGTTTACATGTTACCCTAGAAAACTCGAGCTTGAAGAACTTGTTTACACAGGCAACTTCGAGGCAGCCGTCGAAAATGATTGAACAGCAGAACTCTGGGAGATACCACTAATGCTAAAGAAAATAAAGCCCTCCAGTTAATTAATCTTGGTGTGTCTAGGAAGTCCTGTGTGACAGTCCACAGAAGGGTGATTCTGGGGACTTGCCTCCAGGCTGAAGCAATCTGGCCATCCCCTAACAGACCCTAGTGAAGTAACTACAGGTTGAGGGCTTCAGCCTTGCCAATGCAGAAACTCGGTTCTGTCTGTTTCCAGGTTTATTGGAGCCTAACTCAGGCTAACTGAACCCATAGAAACCTGAAGCAGAGGAGCTACTATTCCACAGCAAAGGGTCTCATGAAGTATCACGGCACTTCTGACAATGGCGACACACCCAAACTGTTTTCCCCAAGAAGGAGAACCACAGACATGAAATGATCAGAAGCTACTCAGAAGACTGGCCCCAGTACTGGACAAGATAGGCCCCAGACCCTGCAGCAGGGCATGGCCAACCTTGTCCTTTTGTTTTTCTGTGTTCCTTTCCAGCAACTCTATACTGGCCAAACTTTCATTTTACCCTCTGTTACCTTTTTTTTTTTTTTAATTACTTTTTCTCAAGCATAGAGTGTTGCCTTGGTATTAATTTTCAGAATTTTACATGGGCCTTGCTGATGCCTGTAGGCTGTAGACACAGTAAATGCTACCAGCCAAAAGGCCTGCAACAGTTCTAAAATAGAGTGAATTTTCTGCAAACTCCTTGAAGATGACACATAATTTGTCATTTTTGTACACATCAAAATGTCCAATATCACTGCTAACTGATATCAAATTTATTCAATTTGTGATTTAAAAAATAGGTGAAATTACAGCTGAATTTCATCTTTTCAATGATACATTGAGTCAGTGAAATTTTTAAATGTCCAGATTAAAATTTTAGGATGAATTGGTCAAGTCTGGTTTTCACAGAAAGAATTGAATGATTAAAAAAAAATAATCTAGATGCGCTGTCCAAAAATTATGTTCTATGACTATCAGGTCTTTGTCAGAATTAAGAAATTGTCTCACCCTTCAGATTTCTTTTATAATGGAAACCTGCGACAATGTGTATTTGTCTCTGTTTATAGAAGAATAAGGCAAAGCCTCCCTGCAATTGGCTGTTCAACCTCACTCTTTTCTCAGAGGCTCCATTAGTCCTGGGATCTGTTCATTGCTGTATCCACAGTATATGACTTAGTAACCTTTGGCAAAAGGGGTGCTCAATCAACATTTGTTAAATGACAGAATGAATGTATGATGATTCATGACAGGAGATCATCAAGGGTATGGAAGTACAGAAGCAATAAAGCAAACACTGCCTGTTTTATAATGTTGCCTGAGGAACAAACTGCTTGAGGCCATCTTTATTCTCTTTCCCATCTGTCCATTTCCATTTCACATGCCCTAGTCACCAAACCTAGTCTCCAGTCCCCCTGGGACTTTCCATTACTCTTCACCAAGGATGCCATCACTCCTAGCCAGCCACCCTTCATCATCAGGTATCAAGTTCAGCCCTATCCATCTTCAACCCTCAATTCCCAATGCCCATTTTTATCCTCATGGCTGATTCATGCCCACTGATTTCTTCCTCCATTTCACCTCCCAAATTGCAAGCTGTGCTGCCAATTTAGCATATGCTTTTCAAGTTAGGGACATGTGCATTTGGCCTAAGCTTTGATGCTGCTCTTCAGAAATCTGTTTACTTAGCTTTGGACATCCATCTAATTCAAAAAGGACTTCTCTCCTAAAACTCCCATTTCATCTCTAGAAGTTGAAGACTCCTGGTGAACATAAAAGTTAGCCTCCAACTACATGAAGCCCAAGTCATCACCCATGGCTGAGTTTTCCCTTCACACCTCACCACCCACAGCTCTTCTCTGACTCATGTGCTCATCCTTAGAAATTATTTTCTCACTGGTGCTCACTTACTAAAGTGTGTCCTGATGCCTAGATATCCAAAACCCATCCTTCACTCTCCAGCATTTTCTCTTCTTCCCAAGGAACTTCCCTTCTACCTTCCAATGTACCTCAACCATTGCAACTATTACTGTCACTGAATTAAGCCACCAGGCTTTCCTGCTTCTTCAAGTAACTGACCTACAGCTCCCCTCCCTTTCCTGTCAAATCCATGTATAAATGATCTAGGCCCATGGCTTCCATGTGGATTCTTCCCTAATCTCATGACTACCCCTGTGCCCAACGAGCCAAGTTCCACATCTAACTTGCACCTCCCCTCTCTATATCTCAGACCCAGTGCTCCAGCCTAATGTGACACACTCTGTACAAGACAACTTGTCACCACCATCCTCCACTATGGCTCTCCTGGATTGTAAACAACTTGGGCAGGAGGAACATCTAATCCATCCCCATGATGCCCCACAATGGTTAGCACAATCACCTTATGGACACCCTTGTTGAAAGGAAATCATTGAAGTTCTGCTTCCCTATTTCCAGCCATGAAAAAAATCCCAAGCTAGAAATCTTCGGTTGGCGCATTCAGCTACTACTTCAGTGCCTGCTACAATGTTCCAGGCAGTGGGAAGAAGAAAACAAGAAACACATGATCCTTGCTCTAAAGGGGCTACCAATTTAGGAAAGGTAGAAAAGTGGGTGCATCCATGAGTGAAAGCAGCTCCTACAGGTACATGGCAGACATTGTTCAGGGCATAGTAACCACACCGTGGAGCTAACTCTTCTTTGCTAGAGAGAAATGGGAAATTGATGGGAAAGGGTAATCCATGTGGCAGCAGAATCAAAAACCCAAAGACTAAGTAGCCGGGAAGGCAGACTGGTCCTATCTCTATTGTCTGACCTTGTCACACCCATCTGTGCCTTTCTCTGTGATGAGATCCATGCCATTCTTCACACTTCCCCTGCTCTCCCCCATCCTCACAAACTGCTCCAAAGCTGGCTTCCCTCCTCTTTCCTAAAGCTCCCTGGCTACTCCAATCCTCCCCTGTCTTTTTTTCAACTATTGATTATAATGAATGGTTTTAGGTTCTTGGGTACATTTCCTGACAGTAGGGAGCATGTTTCAGTCTTATGAGGGGTCTTCTGCAGAGAGCATGGTGTGGAGTCTGCCTTTCTGCCAGGGTTCCCCTATTCCATAAATAAAATCAGCAGAGCTCAAATAGAAACTTTGGAGACCTCATTAATTCCCCCTTTTCCCTCATCCACACTTCCAACCCATCACTAACTCCTGCCAACTCGATCTCCAAAACAACAGTGTAAATGTGTCCATTTCTCCCTATTTCCAATGTCAATATCCTAGTCGAAGTCACTGTACATGTCGAATTATGGGAATAGCCCTCTAATTGGGGTTTCAGTGTCTAATCTCACTCCACTACAGCAGCCAAAGTGATCTTTTTAAAATATAAGACTATGTCACAGCTTCACATTGCATTTATTATAAAATGCACACTCCTGAATATTGCCAGTACTGCCCTTGACCTCAGACAATGCCTCTCTCTTCTCACTCATTGTGTGCTAGCCATATAGGCCTTTGCTCAGGTTTTTCAATCCTCCATGCTGTTTCCCACCTTAGGACCTTTGCGTATGCTTTCCCCTCTTCCTGGACCATTTTCCTCTGAACTGTCACTGCCTAAGCATCAGTCTCCCACACTCAGGTCACCCTGCTATACTACCCCAGCTCTGTTCTTTCATGGCATTTATCACACTTTCCAGTTAATTTATTAATAAGATTATTTAATTAACATCTGAGTTCCCTTCAGAATGTACAGTAGTTGTCAGGATGGAAGGAACCAGGTCTCTTTTGCTCACCATTGAGTACTCAACAGTTAGTCTGGTATGTGGCACTGAAAAGGATGTGTCCACACCTCTAACAACTTCTGTGGTAGGGGAGGGGAGACACTTTCCCCACAATTAAGCTTGTAGTTTTGCTGAAGGATTGAAAATCAGACTGCTTCTGATTCCAAACTGTGATGTGAACGATGAGAGAAACCCCTGGCATGTACATGCCTGCTCCAATGTTCACAAAACCCATAGTCCTGACAGTAGCTCCAGATACACTTATTCCTGTACTGGTTATGTGTGTGGTCTTCTACCATGTGCTGTAGCAAAAACAAAAGTTGGAGCCATGGCTTTGGTGGCAGAACAAGAAGATCCAACAAACTGCTGCAGAAGAGAGAGAGGCCATCTGCATATAGTCAAAAGCAAATGGTTTAGAGTTATAATGAACTATACTATTATCCTGCTCATAAACCTTTGCTGGTTCCTCATTCTTTATAAACTAAGCCTAAACCCCTTACATGGGCATCCAGTGCCCTCTATGTCCCAATCCAGCTTTTCAACCTTCCCTCACTCCAGGATCTCGAACATGGGGAACACACAACCTCTACTCCTGCCACCAGCCACCAAGTGAGCCACAAGAAAGTTCTGTGATTCTTCTGCACCCAAGATTGGCTCAGGCTCTTCCCTCCACCAAAAGTTCTCTTCCTCCAGCTTTGTCTAAACAAATGCCACACATTCTCTCATGTCAAGGGCAAATACTACCTTCAGAACATTATTTATTTTGCTTGTCAAAATGAATTTCTCCTTCCCTGTGTTAGTTTGTATCACTTGCATTGTATAATTATTTGATATTATATTTATTTACTAATCTTTTCACATTACTGGTTACTCAATGGACTGCAAACTCCTTGTATCTGCATACACCTGCACTATTGTACTGCAATAATACAAAATAGTTAATATTTAATGAACCCTCACTGTGTATCATACACCATTTATTATGCTAGAGCTTTACATACATCACTTAATTTATTGCTCTTAATAGTATTGTGGGTCAGGCTATCAAAATTTCTAAATGAGGTGAAATAGGTTTGAAGAGAGGTTAGGTTGGTTGCCCAGGGCCATACAGACAGCAAAAGGAAAAGCTGAATTTAGAAGCCAGGCCTGTCTGATTATAACTCTCATGCTTTTCACCTCTATATCATAAACAAATAAAAGTGAAACAAGTCATAAATCAGAAACACAATACCAACCATGAAGTAGCTTAGAGTGATTACTCCTCGCCAGTCACTAACCCTACCTCCTGAACTCCTTTGACTCATTAGCATTCCTGTGACAAAGGTACTTCTGCCCTATAACTCATCAGTGCTTGCTGATAGTCAAGTTATCTTGTCTGAGTCTGGTGACAGCAAATTAAGCTTGCACTGGGGGAGAAGTCCCCTATTAGGAGCTTTAAAAGTCAACTTTCATAGGAATAACACCTTTGGTGAGGCAGTCTAAATAATTTAGACAACCTCTAGAATGGAGAGCAACCAGTCCACAGAACAGCGTACAATGCTGGTCCAAGAGAACTTATACACCTCCTCAAGGTTCCAAGGTTGATATCCTTAAGGAAGGTGTTTGTTTTCAGCACTAAGTCCAATGACACCACAAGAGCATGGGCCTAGGGGGCTGACGGTGGCTCATAACTACCATGAAAAATTCTTTCATGGTCTGCAAGATGATATAGGATGAATGGCAGAGCAGGAGACAGTAAACAGGGAGCTTGTCCAATGAGTGTGGGTGAGAAAGTCAGCAGGGAGCCTGCTGCAGCTCGCTTCCAATTTCCTTATATAAGGAAATTGGAAAATCTGCATTGTCAAAGGTGAGAGAAGTTATAGATATGTTTATAGTCTAAATTTTGGAATAATGTAAATTCTTGAAATGTAGCCTTGGAAATTACTTAGAAACAGATTTGAGGCCTTTTGTTCCAATTTGCACCATCTATATCAATGATATCATTTTCATTGAGTGCCATGTTAGAAGTCAGCGCTCTTCCAAAAGTACAGAATATAATATTCATATTTACAGAAAAGTGTTTCATAGAGGACTGATTAGGAAACTTAATTAAGTGTGTGACTCATTTACTCGGAATTTTATCACTTATAACAGTAAAGTGATAGCTATCACTGTTATGTTTCACTTAACTAAGCTATTTATTGAGGTGTGTATCACTGTAAGCTTTTAAAATTGCTTTTATAGCATGAAATTGCAGGGCACACCTTGCACAAACTCTCGTCACTTCAAAGAGTATCTACAGAGAGCCAGAGTACACACACTGAGTCAAGTGTAGCTATCATCTTCTACCTCCCTTATTTATAGGTTGAGCAATTGGGATTCTAGAGGCTAAAAGACATACATGCTCAAGGCTGCATATTTGCCTGTGGCCTCCCAATTGTGTGGAAAAGGATGGGTTTCCACAGTTCAGTCTCTCTCTCTTTCCCTCTCTCTTTCATTTTTGTCAGAGGTTTTCAGATATTGTTTCATTGTTTCCCCCGTTAGACTATGGTCCCTACAAGGGCAGGGCCAATATTCTTCCAGCCTTAGTCACAGGAACCATTTTTGAAGTACTGGCTCTGTGCCAGCTTCATACTCATCATCTATGACTCTCACAGGAACCCCACAGGATTCATAATATGATCTCTCCCTTTACAGGTTGAATAACTTGACCAAGGTACATTAGCCAGGACATTAGAGAGCCAGTCCAACCTAGGTCTGTCTGACCCCAAAGACATGGTCTTTCCCCTCCATCAGTAGCTCTTCATCCTACCTTTACATTTTCCTTATCATCAAGCTTATATATGGTAGACTCCTAGTACATGTTTGTTGAGTGAATGAATGAATGAATGAATGCACTTGAAGGAATAGAAACCATCTTCCCTACCTGGCAATTACTGGTGATGTGATATTGGCTAAATCCCTAAATCATCTCAGGTTAGTTGGGCCTCTGTATAAAGCAGAGAAAATGATGCTTCGCTGCACAGTAGGGTAGAGAATCAGATGTTTTATTGAAGTCCTCCCCAGAAAATAGATTGAAATTTGAATGCCCATTTGTGAGTGGTTCTGGAAATGCTAAGAGTACTTAGCCCTTACAAATAGAATGGCCCCTACTTCTACAGGGGTAGGCAATGGGACTGCTTCTCTTTCTCTCCAACAGAAATGAAGTTCAAAGAGAAAAATCCAGAATGGAGTTATCAGGTGAAGAGCAATATGGTGTAATCAATCAGCCACCATCCCAGAAGCTGACTGAGATGGCTGAGTCTCCTCTGAAGTTTAGTCATAAAGTTCCACTTAGATGTTCCTAGTATTTATTGACAGTTCAATGTCATCAATTAATCATCACCAAAAAATTAAAATGACTCATATTAAGTGCTGTAAAAAGAGACTGACACTCTAAAGGAAGAGACAAAGGCCCAAACAGAATACTTATAGAAGGAAAATTGGTTTAATGTTTATAAGAGTCATCAAATGGAAAATATTGGGTTGCTGATAGTATAAAGCTATGGATTATATTTCATATAATGCAGAAAAACAGATGACTATGTCATGGCTACTTAAAAGATCTGACAGTCTAAGGTTTGAGGCCATTTTGTGATATTTTTGCCAAGATTCTTCAGACTTTACATTACTAAGGAAATGCGAATGGTATAAACAGAGGAAGTCTAATGGTTCTGAGCAGGCTGTTTTGGTTTTTTATCAGAGCTATTTCATCCACATAAGTCAACCTTTATAAGTTAAGAAAAGTAGCTTCTAGGCTTAGTTACCACTAGGAGAATCTTAGAATTTTATCAATGAGATAGAATATGTCAGAGTCAGAAAGTCAACATCTCTAATGTACTAGACTCAGATTATTCTTGCAATCACTGAACAGTTTTTACCCCTCAGCATGCAAGGCAATTAGTTATGACAGGCAGCTGGCAGTGGTGTGCTAGAACTAATTTATACTGGCTTGCAAGAGCCCATTGCTAAATTTGCAGGAATTTTGCAAATGTTACTGGTTGTTAAACCAAGCTACTATAAAGAATTACATAAATTTATAATTAAATAAAATTGTCCTTAAGCAATGGTAATAAGTACTAAAAATGTCATCACTCCCTAATTCTTTTTACATTTCACTGTTTTTCATCCTCTTGAGTTTATTCTGATCTATTGCATTTCTGAGGTAGTACTACATAATGATGGCATACCTTCTGAATCTCAACTTAAGTGACACCATATTGGTAAATATATACATAATTTTTCTCCCAGAGAGCCATCTGTTGAATGCTTGAGCCTTTTGAGTCTGGATTCCTTTTGCTCAAGAAATTTAGTACTAGTGATGAAAGGACCAGACTAGAATTGAAACTGAGGCATGTTGTCTGGGCCTTGCTCCAAGCTTGCTCTATACCTAGATTGAAGATGAGCTTTCTGACTCCACCCAGCTCACCAGGGCCCAAAAAGAAACAGGAGCTCAGGACAGGCATCATTGTTCAGAAATGGAGCTTGAACGCTCTCTGTGGTATCAGGAGGAAGGATGAGGGGGTGAGAGCTATCAACACTACAACCCTGAAAGCCAGAATTTTATAGACACAGGCAAATGCAAACAAATAGAATTCATGCTCCCCTGGAATCAACATTATCTCCCCCACTGGCACCCTATACTTCTCTAGAATACTAATAAAAATACAAAGTGCTCCTTATAGGCTAATAATTAGCTCATCAGAGTCACAATACAGGACATCTTTGTTCTGCGGGAATGTTCCCAAGTGCAGAGCATGACACATCAGAACTGTCCGGAGAACTTTTGAAATGCAGGTTTCAAGGTCTTATCCCAAGAGGATCTGATTCAGTAAGTCTAGGTTGGGGTCTAGGAATCTGTACCAGGAAGGAATTTACCTGGGTTTGAGCAAAAATAAAAGATCTTATATTTTATTTAGTTGTCCCTTACTTTAATCTTGGGAATTTTTAAAGGCAAATAAAAGGCACTCTGTATTCAGATTTCTTTTGTTTAAGAAGAATATTTCTGCCCTGGCTATAGTGGCGAAGTGGATAAGGTACTGGCCTGCAAACCCAAAGGTCGCTGGTTCGATTCCTAACCAGGGCAACATAACTAGGTTGCAAGCTAGGTCTCCAGCCAGGTCTGTAGCTGGAGGCAGGTGAAGGGCAACCATATGTTGATGTCTATCTCCCTCTCTTTCTCTCTCCTTTCCCCTCTCTCTGAAAAATAATAAATAAAACCGTTAAAATAATAAAAAAGACCATTTCTAACCTTAAAAACCTACATTGTAAACAAGTTACCAAATTTTTTGCTTGTGAGTAAAAAATTTTTAAATAGTTACTTATATTCTGGCTTAAATTACATTTAATTTTTAAGTATCCAGGAAGAATTTAAATTTCCTTAAATTTCTCCTCTTTCTCCTTCCACTGTCCCATGAAGCACACATTGTCTTTCAAATGAAGTTTCAGGTAACTGAATTGAATTACCAAAATTAGTTAAATCACAGTGAGTGAAATCCAGAAAGACTTTAATTGCTACCCCAGTCTATCCCTATTTATTAGGTGAGGAGATTGAAGCCCACAAGTTTGATTAATTTGCCCAGTATCACCCAAGTGACTTGGGAGACCTGTGACCAATATTCTTTGATGTCTTTCCTACATCTGTGAGACCTGGTATGAGTAGTCTCATTAGAGCTTAATATCTAATCTTGTTCTGCAAATAGCACTTAAGTCCACATGGTGGGGGAGACATACTGTCTTTGAACCCACTCCACTTAGGCAGTTCCATTTCCACTCTGCTTGATTAGATCCTAACTACCCAGGATCCATCCATCATGGCCTTGAGACTTCCCTAAGGAAGAGCCTTCAGGATTTAAAATATATATATATTCATTCTCTATGTACATGTATACATATATGTACAAGCACACATGTACACATATATGTGCACATCCATCCATATACATTGTATGTCTGTACACATGCATATTTATATATTGTCTATTTCCCTAGGAATTATTTGTGTCCAAAGTGAAAGTCATAAACACCATACTGTATTATTTCTTAACTCATTCATCATAACCTTTGGAATGTCATCCAATCAGGAGAAGGAGAAAACATGGTGAATAATGCTATGACCTGTAAGCAATCTCTTGCCATCTTGCCCCTCCCAAGACCAAAGGTATCACTCAAAGCTGTCCCCAAATACAGTGTACTTTAGCTTTCTTCCACCCATCATTCAAAGTTACCAGTGTTTCCAGGACACTAAGCATGACATCACTGTGAATTCAAAAAAGGGTCTTCTATTGCTTATCTTACAAAGGGATGCACTTCTACAGAGGTCCAACTGGGACAGTGGTCATTCCTTAAGACTTTGGTTTGCATCTGCACACTGTATGTCAGAGCACCCAGCACCCAGGCTTTAGAGCAGGTTGCAAATGTGCTGCCTATAGCAGCCAGGTCAAGATTGGATTCCAGCCTCCAAGTTTGGATAGTTTCTTCTGTCTAACACAAACTACGGACTACACATTGTCCTCTCCATGTGAAGCGATGTAGAAAGAGTTGGGAAGTGCTGCTCTAGGCTCACATCTGCTAGCATTTGTGAAGACTGCAGCCATCACCAGTAGTAGCAGCCTCCCATGCCCACCCCCATGAGGGTACTGGCCACAGGTCAGAGCTGGTGTTCCCACTAGAAAAGCGTTGGGAGACACTCTTCTACCTAAGGTGGCCCCTGGCATGTTGGAAAGGACCTGGACTCAGGCCTGGACTAGTGGTCTTGGTATTGCCCCCCTAATGATTGATCTAAGACAATGACTTAATCATGCGCCTCTCTGAAACTCAGTTTTCTTATCTGTAAAGTTAAGAAAATACATAATAATTTTACAAATTGATATGTAAATTAAGTAAAAACAGAGGTGAAATAATAGCTTGCTTCTGCACTGTACAGAATATTGTTGTTTCTATGGAACAAGAGACAGAAGGTTTGTGAACCTCCACAGCCAACCAGGGCAGCTGTTTTCTCCTGCCTCCACTAGCCGCCCCCCGCCCCTACCTCTACCCACACAACATTGAGGGAAGAGAAGTACTGCATTATCTTGCAGCAGAACCACTGCAAGACAGAACTTAATTATATGTGGCTACAAGCTAGCCGCAACACTGGATGAGCTCATCTGTTCTTACAGAAAATGACCAAGGGCTTCTTGAAAGGTGACGACTATTTTTAAATGACTAGACTTTTTTTTTTTTTTTTTTAATGTTTTCTTCTCTTTCCTCTCAGTGTAAGACAGATTGACCCAAGGCCTATTTATATCAGATTTTTTGTGAGTCTTGTTGCCAATCTTTTATTTATTTCCTTTTTTTATTTTTTAGAGACATGAAAAAGGAGGGAAAAAGAGATGGAGAAGCATCAATCAGCTACCTCCTTGCAGGCCTAGACTGGGGACCAAACCCACAAGCCAGGCATGTGTCCTGGCCAGGAATCAAACCTGCAACCTTTTGGTTTACAAGATGACTGATCTTTCCTTTCCTGTTTCTATATCTCTGGAGTTCATATGCACATCTAGCTACATGGCTTAGAAATAATAATGGAAACATATTACTTGATTTGTATTTATACTAAATTTTTTACTTGATATACATGACCTGACACATGTGCAGGAAGATTAAATAATTTATCTGGTGCCGCACCCTTTTTTGGAGTATCTAAGATAGCCAGAGAGAGACTGTAGAGAGCAAAGGTATGGTGAGTCCACTGAGATTCTGAGTTGGGCTGGGGAAGCAGAACAGGGAGAAGAAGGGAAAAGTCTCAGCCGGTCCAGGCATCATCTAGGATGCAGCACAGCCCCTTTTTCAGGGTAGCAGACACTACTGTACTGTTGGACTAGCCTACTGGAGGTACCGGGACACTTTTCAAGGAGTATGTGAGCACTCAGTGGGTTTTCAGTCTTTAATTTCAGTATATATTTATTTTTATAGCTGACCTGTGATAACATAAGAAACATCCAAATCTGTAATAATTTTTATGAGTTTATTTGAACCACACTGACAACAGTTTCTGGGAGTAAAATCTCAATGGATATAGAAAATGTTCTGGAAAATGACAGTTTCACCACTTATTTTATTTATTTATTTTTCTTTTAAATTGGCTTTATTGGTGTGACATTGGTTCATCAAATTCTTTAGGTTTCAGGTGTAAAGTTCCATCATACATCATCTGTATATTATACTGTGTTTTCACCACACCAAGTCACGTCACCTTCCAATGCCCAGATTCTTATCATTGGTATGTCTTTACCTCTTCTTTTTTTTATTTTTTGTAATTTTATTGTTGTTGTATTACATCCATCCCCTTTTTGCTCCCCTCTGTCCCCCTCCCCACCCACCCATTCCCCCCAAAGTCAATCCCACCTGTTGTCCATGTCCATGGTTCCTTTATACTAGGTTCTTGTCTAAGCTGCTCCCCTTCTTTGCCTTTGCCTCCCCCCTCCTCCCTCCCCCCAACCCCTTTCCCCCTGATCACTGAAGGCCTATTCCTTGTATTCATATACTTGGTTCTGTTTTGCTTGTTGTTAGTTTTGCTCATTATTGTCCCGTAATGGGTGAGATCATATGATATTTGTCCTTCACTGACTGGCTTATTTCATTAAGCATAATACTCTCCAGTTCCATCCATGTTGTTGCAAAGGGTACAAGTTCCTTCTTTCTTTCTGCTATAT
>PVIW01013171.1:7017-28657 GCA_004026585.1 Noctilio leporinus | reverse complement strand
CCAACCCCTTTCCCCCTGACCACTGCAGGCCTATTCCTTGTATTTATACACTTGGTTCTGTTTTGCTTGTTGTTAGTTTTGCTCATTATTGTCCCGTAATGGGTGAGATCATATGATACCTATCCTTCACTGACTGGCTTATTTCACTAAGCATAATACTCTCCAGTTCCATCCATGTTGTTGCAAAGGGTACAAGTTCCTTCTTTCTTTCTGCTATATAGGATTCCATTGTGTAAATGTACCAAAGTTTTTTGATCCAATCATCCACTGATGGGCACTTAGGCTGTTTCCAGCACCTGGCTATTGTAAATAATGCCGCTATGAACATAGGTGTGCATAGGTTCTTATGAATTGGTGTTTCAGGATTCTTTGGGTATAGTCCAAGTAGTGGAATGGCTGGATCAAAAGGCAGTTCCATTTTTAGTTTTCTTAAGGAAACCCCATACTGTTTTCCACAGTGGCTGCACCAGCCTGCATTCCCACCAACAGTGTATGAGGGTTCCCTTTGCCTCGCATCCTTGTCAACATTTGTTGTTTGTTGATTTGCTGATGATTGACATTCTGACAGGTGTGAGGTGGTATCTTAATGCAGTTTTAATTTGCATCTCTCTGATGACTAGCGATGTTGAGCATTCTTTCATATGCCTCTGGGTCCTTTGTATATCTTCCTCAGTGAGTTGTCTGTTCAGGTCCTTTGCCCATTTTTTAATTGGGCTGTCTGTCTCCCTGGTGTTGAGTCACATTAGTTCTTTGTATATTTTGGAGATCAGACTCTTGTCTGAGGTATCATTGGCAATTATGTTTTCCCATACAGTTGGTTCCCTTTGAATTTTGCTGGTATTTTCTTCAGCTGAACAGAAACTTTTCAGTTTGATATAGTCCCATTTGTTGATTTGTTCTTTGATTTCCTTTGCCCTTGGTGAAGTATCTGTAAACATATTTTTGCATAGGATATCCGAAAGTTTACTGCCTATATTTTTCTCCAGGACCTTTATGGTGGCACTGCTTATGTTTAAATCCTTTATCCGTCTTGAGTTTATTCTGGTGTATGGTGTAAGTTGGTGATCTAATTTTATCTTTTTGCATGTTGCTGTCCAGTTCTCTCAACACCACTTGTTGAAGAGACTGTTTTTACTCCATTTTATGTTCCTTCCCCCTTTGTCAAATATTAATTGCCCACAGAGTCCTGAGTTTATTTCTGGGCTCTCTATTCTGTTCCATTGATCTATCTGTCTATTCTTATGCCAGTACTAGGCTGCTTTGAATACAGTAGCCTTGTAGTATAGTTTGATGTCTGGTATTGTGATTCCTGTTACCTTGTTCTTCTTTCTTGAGATTGCTGTGGCTATTCGTGGGCATTTTTGGCTCCATATAAATTTTTGAAGTATTTTTTCTATTTCTGCAAAGTCTGTCATTGGTATTTTAATTGGGATTGCATTGAATCTATAGATTGCTTTGGGTAGTATGGACATTTTAATGATGTTAATTCTTCCCATTCATGAACATGGTATATGCTTCCATTTATTGGTATCTTCCTTGATTTCTTTCTTCATTGTTCTGTAGAACATTTTCTGAGTACAGGTTCTTTACCTCCTTAGTTAAGTTTATTCCTAGATACTTTATTTTTCTTGTTGCTATGGTAAATGGGATTTGTTTTCTCACTTCAATATTGATGTTTCGTTATTGGTATACAAAAATCTTTTGATTCCTGACTATTGACTTTATATCCAGCTATTTTGCTAAAATTGCCTATTAGGTCAAGTAAGTTTTTGGTGGAGTCTATCGGATTTTGTATGTACACTATCATATCATTTGCAAATAATGACAGTTTGACTTCCTCCTTTCCAATTTGGCTACCTTTGATTCCTTTTTCTTCTCTGATTACTATGGCTAGAACTTCCAAGATGATGTTGAACAGAAGTGGAGAAAGTGGACAGCCTTGCCTTGTTACTGATCTTAGGGGGAAAGCTTTCAGATTTTGTCCATTAAGTTTGATGTTGGCTTCAGGTTTCTCATAGATGCCCTTTATGATGTTGAGGTATGGTCCCTCTATTCCCATTTTGCTGAGGGTTTTTATCATAAATGGTTGCTGCACTTTATCAAATGCTTTTTCAGCATCTATTAATATGATCATATGGTTTTTGTCTTTCAATTTCTTGATGTGGTGTATTACATTTTTTGATTTATGAATGTTGTACCATCCTTGCATCCCTGGAATGAAACCCACTTGATCATTGTGTATGATCTTTATAATGTATTGCTGAATCTGGTTGGCCAATATTTTGTTGAGAATCTTAGCACCTATGTTCATCAGAGATATTGGCCTATAGTTTTCTTTCTTAATTGTGTCTTGCCCTGGTTTTGGGATTAGAACAATATTGGCCTCATAGAAAGAGTTTGGGAGTCTTCCCTCCTCCTGTATGGGTTGAGAAGGAGTTAGTTCTTTCAATGTTTGGTAAACTTCACCTGTGTAGCCATCTGGTCCAGGGCCCTTGTGCTTTGGGAAATTTTGGGTTACTTTTTTAATTTCACTAGTTGTTATTGGCCTATTCAGGCTTTCTGCTTCTTCTGGGTTCAGTTTTAGTACATTACACATTTCCAGAAATTGTCCATTTCATCCAGGTTGTCATTTTTTTTTTTTTTTTTTTTTTTGGTCTTTCAATCTCCTGTATTTCTGAATTATCAATTGTGATTTCTCCTCTGTCATTTCTGATTTTATTTATTTGGGTCCTCTTTCTTTTTCTTGATGAGTCTGGTTCAAGGCTTGTCCATTTTGTTTATTTTTTTAAAGAACCAGCTCCTGGACCTGTTGATTCTTCGAATTGTAGTTTGAATCTCTGAGTTATTTAGTTCTGCTCTGATCTGGATGATTTCCTTCCTTCTACTTGTTCTGGGCTTTGTTTGTTGTTGCTCCTCTAGTTCTTGCAGCTTTGTGGTTAGGTCGTTTTTATAAACTTCTTGTGACCTTTCTAGGAAGGCATGTATTGCTATAAATTTCCCTCTGAGGACTGCCTTTGCTGTTTCCCATAAATTTTGAGCTGTTATATGTTGTTTGTTATTTGTTTCCTGAAACTTTTTTGATTTCATCTTTGTTCTCACTGGTAACCCATTCATTACTTAAAAGGATGTTATTCAGTCTCCATGAGTTAGAGCATCTTTGGTTTTTTCCCTTGAGATTGGTTTCTAGTTTCAAGCCATTGTGATCTGAGAAGATACTTTGTATGATTTCAATTTTCCTGTATTTGTGGAGGCTTATCTTTTGACATACCATGTGGTCTGTCTTAGAGAATGATCCATGTGCATTTGAAAAGAATGTGTATTTTGCTTCCTTGGGGTAAAAGACTATATATATCAGTTAGGTCCATTTCCTCTAGAGTATTGTTCAATGCCACAGAATCTTTGGAGATTTTTTGTTTGGAAGATCTGTCCATTGTTGATAGTAGGGTCTTAAAATCCCCTACTATTAGTGTGTTGCTGTCTATATCCTTCTTGAAGTCCTCCGAGATTTTTGTATGTATTTCAGGGCTCCTACATTGGGTGTGTATATGTTTACCAGAGTTATTTCTTCTTGATGGATTCTTCCCTTAAGTATTAGGAAATGTTCTTCTTTATCTCTCTTTATGGCCTTCATTGTAAAATCCATTTTGTCTGAAATAAGTGTTGCTATTCTAGCCTTTTTTTTTTTTCGTGTCCATTTGCTTGATATATAGTTTTCCATCCCTTCACTCTCAATCCGTGTCGATCTTTTGTTCTGAGGTGGGTCTCCTGAAGACAGCATATATGTGGGTCATGTTTTCTGATCCATTCAGCTACCCTGTGTCTTTTGGTTGGCACATTTAAGCCATTTACATTTAAGGTTATTATTGATTGATACTTATTCATTGCTATTTTTTCACTTTGTACTTGTATTCCTCTGTGGCTCTTTCTGTTTCTTCATTTTTTTTTTTTTTTTCCAAGCAGACTCTTTAGCATTTCTTGCAATGTTGGTTTGGTAGAGATGTATTCTTTTAGTCTTGTTTTGTCTGGGAAACTCCTTATTTCTCCTTCCATCTTGAATGAGAGCCTTGCTGTGTAGAGTATCCTTGCAGTCCTTTGTTTCCTATTACTTGAAATACTTTCTGCCATTCCCTTCTGGCTTGAAATGTTTCTGTTGAATCATTTGATAGCCTTTTTGTAGCCTCCTTATATGTTATTTGCCATTTCTCTCTTGCTTCTTTTAAGATTCTTTACCTTTGAACTTTGCCATTTTAATTATAATGTGTCTTGGAGCTTGTCTGTTTGGGTTGATCTTCATTGGGACCCTCTGTGCTTCCTAAACTTGAGTAATGTTTTCACTCATCATGTTAGGGAAATTTTCTATCATTACTTTTTTAAACAGGTTTTCCATTCCTTGTTTCTCTTCTCCTTCTGGTATCCCGATGTTATGGATGTTACTATGTTTCATGTTGTCCTATCGCTCTCTTAAAACCTCTTCATTCTTGTTCAGCCTTTTTTCATTCTCTTGTACTGTCTTGGAGTATTTGTCTATGTTGTCCTCCAATTTGCTGATTCGGTCCTCTGCTTCTTCTAGCCTACTGTTGATTCCTTCTACTGTATTCTTCAATTCAGAAATTGTATTCTTCATTTCCTCCTGGCTCTTACTGATAGTTTCTAAGTCCTTTTTAATGCTGGTATAGCTCTCAGTAAGTTCCTTGTAACTTCCCTGGAGTTGCTTATAGTTTTCTTTGAGCTGGCTAAGCTCATTGAGCTTCTCTTTCATCATTCCATCATTCTTTTGAATTCCATATCTGATAGGTTGTGTGCCTCTGTTTCATTTAGTGATCATTCTGGGGATTCTTCCTTTCCTTTTGGTGATGGACTGATTCATTTTTTCCCGCATTTTGGGTGTCTGTTGTTGCTTGTTTTGTTGTTGTTTTTTCCTGGATTAATCTGTTTTGCTTCCCTGCCTTTCTGGAGCACCCTTCTGTAATAGGAGATTTGTGGAGTTCAGTGTTGCAGTCTCCTAGATTTTTTCCACTTGTTGCTCTTGGGGTGGCCTTTATGTCATTAACTTGGGCTGTGTGATTGTATTCTGGATTTGTGTGTGTGTTGCTCCTTTCCTTCCAGTTGGCTGATTGCGAGACTCTCCTTCTATCCTTTCTCATACATTGTTTTTGAGCTGCTCTGGTTCTGTGTGAAGACCAGCAGAGTGCTTCTGTGCTTTCTATGGCTGCTCCTCCCTCTCCACCTCCTGGAGGATGTTCCTGCCTGCAATGGGCTCCTGGCTCTAAATCGGGGTGGCCTGCAACCTTGCTGGCTCCTGTGATGACTGGCTATGCCCCCACAGCTGCTGGATGAGGTAGCCCCTGTCCGCTAATAGCGCCTGGCTACCTGGGGCAAAGGATAACCCTCCAAGCAGTCCAGCTCTTTGAGGACTCTTTCACGGCTGCCTCCGTGATGCTTGCCTGGCTTCCCAGAGGGTCTGTAGTACAGCCTTTGTTGCCTGCAATGGGTGTGCCATTTGCACCAGTTGCAATTTCATGGCTTGCAGTTTGGAGTTTCAGTGGGAGCCTGGGGGCCCGGTGTGCGTGCTTGGGGCTGGGCCTCCCCCCTCGCAGAGGCTTCAAGCCACCCTTTCCCCAGTGGCACAGCAGCACTGTTTTCAGCCCTCTGGCTGCTCTGGCTGGTGCACTTCCCCACTCCCCTGATCCTGCTCCCTGCAAGTCTCTTCTCCTCTGCCTCTGGCCCAGTGAGGAGCTTCATCTCTCTCAGTCTCCAGAGCTAGGTTCTCACATAGTCCCTCCCCTGCAGGAGATCAGTTCCTCATTCCTTCTGGTGTTTTCCCTCACTGCCCACACTTCACTGTTCAGATTTCTAGTCTCCAGGAAGCCTGGAGCTGTCTTCAGTTAAAGACACCTCTCTGGGTTGAGCCTCCACTACCATGAGCGGACCTCGGCCCACCAGCCAGTTTGGAACTGTCTCACCTGCTCTCCTGTAGGTTTCTGCTGCCCCTGGGCTGTGCTCCCCTGAGTCCAGATGCTTACCACTCCAATTCTTAGGGACCTTCAAACATCTTGTGCTCCCTATCTTATCCTCCAGCTGTTCTGGCACTTGAGAATGCCATCAGCACTGCTCTCTACTCTGTCACCGTCTTTTTCTTTCCTCTGGTTCTTTATAAATTTTGGATATTAGTCCCTTATAAAATCTATTGGAAATATGTCCTCCCAGTCTGTGGGTTGTCTTTTTATTTTGTTGATGGTCACCTTTACTATGCAAAAAACTTTTTGTTTGATGTGGTCCCATTTGTTTATTTTTCTTATGTTTCCCTTACATGGGGAGATAAATTCAATAAAATATTGTTCTTAACAATGTCCAAGATTTTATTGCATATACTGGGTTCTAGGATTTTTTATGACTTCAGGTCTAATAGTTAAGTCTTTAATCTATTTTGAATTTATCCTTGTGTGGGGTGTAAGAAGATTGCCTAGTTTCATTTTTTCTGTGTGCATCTGTCCAATTTTCTTAATGCTCTTTATTGAATAATCTTTAGACTATCATATATGCTTGCTTCCTTTGTTGGTTATTAATTGACTATAAGAATATGGGTTTATTTCTGGGCTCTCTATTCTATTTCATTGATCTATGTGTCTTTTTTATGCCAGCATCATGCTAGCTTGATGGCTTTATAGTGTAGTTTGATATTAGGTAGCATTATTTCTCCAACTTTGTTCTTCTTTCCCAGAATCACTCTTGCTATGTGGGGCATGTTGTGGTTCTATAAAATTTTTTAGTATTTGTTCTAGTTCTGTGAAATATGACATTGAAATATTGATAGAAATTGCATTGAATCTAGATTACTTTGGGTAGCATGGGTATTTTAATTATGTTAATTCTTCCTATCTATGAACATAGTGTATTCTTACATTTATTTGTATTTTCTTTTACTTCTTTCTTTAGTGTCTTATGAAGTTCCCAGTGCAGGTTTTTTATACTTCATTAGATATATTACTAGGTTTATTATTCTTTCTGAAGGAATTGTATTATTCTTAATTTCCCTTTCTGATAGTTTAATATTAGCATATAAAACTATTCCTGGCTTATGGGTATTAAGTTTGTGTCCTGCTACTTTGCTAAATTCATTTATTAGTAATAGTACTAGTACTATGTAGTATAGTTTGATTTCATCTGCAAATACAGACTTAATTCTACTTTCCTAATTTAAATGCCTTTTATTTCTTATTTTCTAATTGCTCTGGTTATGACTTCCAGTATTATGTTGAATTAAAAAATGAACAGATATTCATGTCTTGTTCCCAATCTTATGGGGAACACTTGCATTTCCCTGTTGAGTATGATACTGCCAATGGGTTTGTCATACATATATGGTCTTTATTATGCTTAGGTATATTCTCTATATTCTCACTTTGTGAAAAATTTTATCATAAGTGGGTGCTGAATTTTATCAAGTGCTTTTTCTGCATCTATTGATATGATCATGTGGTTTTATCATTCATTTTTATGCGGTGTATCACATTTATTGATTTGCAAGTGTTGTACCAACCTTGCTCCTAAAAAGTCACACTTGATCATGATGTATGATCTTTTTGATGTATCGGTATACTCAGTTTGCTAATATTTTGTGGAGGATTTTAGCATCTATGTTCATCAGGGTTATTGCCCCATATTTTTCTTATAATTTTCTTTGTGTGTGGTGCTTTTATCTGGTATTTGAATAAGGACAATGCTGGCCTCATAAATGAGATTTTTCCCACTTCTTAAAGTTTTGAAATAGTTTGAGGAGAGATGTTAGTTCTTTTCAGCATGTTTTATAAAATTCACCTATGAAGCCATCTGGTCCAGAGCTTTTGTTTGTTAAAATTTTCAATTACTGTTTCAATTTCAATAGGTATAATTTTTCTATTCATATTCTCTGACTCTGATTTAGTTTTGGAAGAATTGAATGTTTCTAGGAATATATACATTTTGTTAAGATTGCTAAATCTTTTGGCATATATTTGTTCACAATATTTTCTTTATTTGTATTTCTTTGGTATCAGTTATTTCTCCTCTTTCATTTCTGACTTTATTCATTTGAGTCCTCTCTCCATCTCTCTCTCTTTTTTTTTAAGGAGTCTAGGTCGTTTTTCAATCTTGTTTATCTTTTCAAAATGCCAGGTCTTAAATTCATTAATTTTTTGTGTGATATTTTAGATTAGTTCATTTATTTATGTTCTTATCTTTATTATTTCCTTCCCTCCACTCACATTAGGGTTTTTTGTTGTTCTTTTTCAAGGTACTTTAAATATGAAGTTAGAATGTTGTTTTGAGATTCTCCCTCTTTTTTTTTTATGAGATAGCCCTGTAATGCTATGAATTTCCCTCTTAAGATTGCTTTCCATGTGTCCCACAGATTTTAGATTGTTGTGTTCTTATTTTCATTTGTTTCAAGGTTTTTTTTTTTTTTTATTTCTTCCTTTATATCATTGACCCATCATTGTTTAATAACATGGTACTTTGCTTCCATACGTTTGCATATTTTTCAATTCTTCTTATGATTGATTTCTAATTTCATAGAATTGTGGTCAGGTAAGATGCTTAATATGATTTTAATCTTCTTAAATTTATTGAGACTTATTTTGTGTCCTAACATGTAGTCTATCAAAGAAAACATTCCATGTCACTTGAAGAGTATGTATATTCTGCTGTTTTGGGTTGAAATACTCTGATTACATCAATTAAACCCAATTGATCCTGTTTGTTGTATACGACCACTTTCCTTGTTGGTTTGCTGTCTGGAAGATCATTCCATTGTTGGCAATGGGGTGTTAAAATCCCCTACTATGACTATATATTTCTGTCATTCTCTTATTCTATATCCTTCAAGATTTGCTTTACATAGGTGCTTCTGTGTTGGGTGCAGAAATGTTTATCAGGGTTATATCCTCTTGTTTGGATTGTTCCCTTTATCATTATTCAGTATCCTTCTGTGTCTCTTATATAGCCTTGGTTCTAAAGTCTATTTGTCTGATGTAAGTACTATTACCCAGTTCTTTTTCCTTTCTACTTGTATGAAATATATTTTTCCATCCCTTTACATTTAGTGTGTGTGTACCTTTTTATCTGAGATAGGCCTCTTGGAGGCAGCATATCTTTTTTTTTTTTTTAATCCATTCAGCTTATTCTACATTTTTTAGTTGGAGCATTTAAGCCATTTACATTTAAGGTGATTATTGATAGATACATATTTATTGACATTTTATTTTTA
This sequence comes from Noctilio leporinus, assembly GCA_004026585.1. Classification (NCBI taxonomy): domain Eukaryota; kingdom Metazoa; phylum Chordata; class Mammalia; order Chiroptera; family Noctilionidae; genus Noctilio; species Noctilio leporinus. The sequence goes on along the minus strand of PVIW01013171.1, from coordinate 19,413 downwards.
AACTATTTTCCTATCTTTTGCTTTCTTTTTTCTTCTTCTTTTTCTTAAAACAAGCCCTTCAACATTTGGTGCAGTATTGGTTTGGAGTTAACAAACTCTTTAACTTTTTCTTATCTGGGAATCTGTTTCTCCTTCTATTTTAAATAAGGTAGAGTAGCTTTGGTTGTAGGTCCCTGCTTTTCATCAGCTTGAATTTTTCACGCCAGTTTCTTCTCAGCTGAAATGTTTCTGTTGAGAAATCAGATCATAGTCTAATGAGACCTCACTTGTAGATAACTACCTACTTTTCTCTTGTGGTCTCTAGGATTCTGTCCAGAATTAAAAAGCTTTGCCATTTTAAATATGTCTTGGCGTAGGCCTTTTTTGGGTGCATCTAGTTTGGGACTGCACTTCCTGGACTTGCTCACTCTCTTCTTTTTCTGGTATCTCCATGGTGTGGATTTTGTTATGTTTCATGTTGTCCCAAAAGTTTCTTAAGCTCTCCTTATTCTTCTCATTCTTTCTCTTTTTGTTCTGCTTGGGTGTTTTTTCTACTTTCTCTTCAAAATTGCTGATTTGATTTTCTGTTCCATCTAACCTACTGTTTATTCCTTCTGGTGTATTATTTCCTTCATATATTGCATTCCTTATTTCTGACTAGTCCTTTTTTAAAATTATTTCTTTCTATTTATTTCTATGCTGTAGATCTGCAAAGATTCTGGTTCTAGCCTTTGTCAGATTCTGCATGTTACTGGTCCTAGGAAACCTGTCTGGAGCCATCAGCCATCCACTGTTTGTGACTTTCTCTCTGAGCCTGTTTGTTTGCATAAGGAGCCAGCTTTTACCAGCCCAGGGCCCAGGAGGGTGTCAGAGCTCTCAGAGGTCTGCTTTAATTTTTAAACTTTAACCACTGAGTTAAACCCCCAACTGTACTTCTCAGTAGCTCAACTTAAGCTACACAAGGTAGGGAATAGTAATTCCTGTGGATGGTGCTATTGCTTCCTCTCAGGTTGATGCCACATGGAGAGGAGTGCTCTGTCTGAGAAGGATGACCTCTACAGTATGGGGGATGACTCAGCCCAGGCATCCTTGTAACTATTCCTTCAGTTCTCTCCCCAAAGCCACCAGCCCCAGACTTTCCTTGTGTGTCTCTAGTCCATTCTTCCTTTTCTTCTACTAGAGCCCAGGGTAAGTGACTTCAAATGGAATTCTATGCTTTGGGCCTTTAAAAAGCTATCTTATCTTTTTAAATAGACAGAAACTCCACTGCTTTTCACACTGGATATTGTTTTGGTTGCTTTTCCCAGCTCTGGTGCTGTAGGTTGGGGAGCCCTGCTTGGGATTTAGACCCCACACTTCTCAGTGGGAACCCCCCCCTAGCCACTGAAATATTCCTCTGGAACTTCAGCTACCACCAATGTGAGCCTAGCTAGCTCTTTCATGCCTCCACACTCCCTACCAGTCACCTAGTAGTAAACTGATTTCTGCCATCTGTCCTTGGTTATAAGGTTTCTCTCCAGATGGTGTTCAGTTCATTATTTTGGATGGTTTCTCTACAATTTAGTTGTAATTTCAGTTTGGGCCTAGGAGGAGGTTTGTTCAGCCCCCACTTGCTCCTTCACCATCTTGGATTCACATGTATAATTACTGAGGCAGCTCAAATGAAAGCTTGCCATGTTTGTCAATGTCTCTCCATCCTTGCAGGCCCTAACCCCTAATTTCTATCTCCCCAGAACAACAACTCTACAATGGGCAACCATGAATACACACAATTTTAACTGCCCTAATCCCTATCTGTGGTAGATTTTTGTAAGATATTTACTTATTTAATCATCGCAACAAGCATACAAGGTCGGTATATAAGTTTTATTCAGGAATCTTTATAACCACTTTATTTGCAATATCTAAATAGTGCCTGACAGTACACTGACAGCCTGGTGAGGGTAGGTGGTGTCATCAAGCAAAAATGAAAAAGAACTCTTGGACATGGACAACACTGTCTTGGTAATTGGGGGAGAAGGAGGGTGGGGGAAGTGGGAGAGAGTATAAGGGGATAACTGATCATGGAAAATATAAAATAACAAAAATAAAAATATAAAAATCAAATAGTACTTGACAAACAGTAAACCTAACATAAATATTTGTTAAATTATGAAACTCAAACAATAGAAAAGATGCAAATTTTAAAATGAGAAACTATTTTTTGCCTATCAAACTTAAAAAGATAAGAAAATTATGGTACTAATTTTCAAAAAGAGCCTGGTGAAATAAAACACTTCAATGTTTTATGTGGTAGTATATACTGATATACCCTATTAGAAAACACTCATTTATTCACACATTTGCTAAACATTTCTTGAGTATCCAGTGGTGTACCATGTGTGCTTGGCACTGGAACATCAAATTGTCTTAACATGTTTCATAACTTCCAGTATCTTTTTAGAAACATATTAATAGCTTAAAAATATTATTATATCATGTATACAATAATTTTTCTAACTGATTGTTTAATAATTCCATTTCTATAACTAAATCCTAAGAAATTATTCAGAGATTATATTTCATTCATGTGTCTAACATAAATTGATAGCTATACTAGTTATAATAGCATCTAATACTTAATCAAGTACTTTTGGCAGTCTAAAGGTAGTGGTTAAGAGTACAGCCTTTGGAGCCAGATTACTTGGGTTAAAATCCATTCTGTCACTCATGACTAACATTGGGAATTGACTTAATCATTCCATACCTTACTTTCCTCATCTGAAATTGTGAACAATTATAGTAGTTGGTTCATAATTTTGTTGTTGGGATTAAATGAGTTAATATTTAAAAAGTGCTTAGAATAGTTCCTGGGACATGTTATGAAATGCTATATATGCTTTTGTTTTTGTCATGTGTTAGCTTCTGTTACAAATGTTTTACTGGTGCTAATTAATTTACTCTTCACTGCTACTCTCTGAAATAGAGACTACTACTACCTTTATGTTAGGGGCCATAAAATGGAGGCTAATGGAGGTGAAGCAGCATATTCAGGAAAATGGTTGAGTTCAGATTTGAATAGCTCCATATTCAATTAGTGCATATAATCACTAATATCTATAATATTCACTCTTCTGGGTATAAGGAAGCCCAGTTTTAGTTAGGGACAGGATTAGCACCTAATAGGGTTCATTTAATTAGCAGTAATTGATGATAATAGACAATCGGTGATAGATTAACAATCCCAGAGACCGTAAGAGTCACGTATTCTCCCTGTCTACATGGCAGACATGTATTTGCAACCTTCCCAGCATCCCTTGGGATTGTTCCTTCAATCTCATTGGTTGCTCTCACCTCCCTTCTCAATTCTTATTCAAGGATGACAACATTTCCAAGTTTAGTCAATGTGATTCCTACCTAGGATTTTTGCAGGAACTAGTGATAGACAAGTAGTCTCTTCCCATGCTTAGGGTAAAAGTCTAAAGCTGCTATTAGGCACTTTTGCCACTCTTTTGGGAAAACCAGCCTGGGAAAAAAGCCTAAATAAAGAAGTCAGAAACAAAAGATGAAGGTAGTGTATTGGCAGCACCATTGAACACCTAGATCCTTCTGTGGCTAAGGCTAAATGTACCTGTTGACTTTTGAGCTACATAAGCTAATGAATTTCCTTTTATGCTTTAACCAAAGTGGATTTAGCACCAATGACCAAAACATCCTAATTATTCACAAGTGATTTCTCACTTAATATTCAACATAACAATATAAAGTACTATTATCCTCATTAAGAAATTGAGGCCCTGGCTGTTGGCTTAGTGGATTGGCACCAGCCTATGAACCCAAAGGTCACAGGTTTGATTCCTAATCAGGGCACATAACCAGGTTGCAAGCCAGATTTCCAGCCAGGTCCATAGCTGGAGGCAGGTGAAAGGCAACCATACATTGATGTTGCTCTCCTTTTCTTCCTCCCTCCCTGCTCTTCTCTCTAAAAATAATGAATAAAAAACTTTCTTAAATAATAAAAATAAATAAAAAGTATAGTAAATACATAAGCCAAAAAAAAAAAAAAGGAAAAAGGAAAGGTGAAAGAAAAAAAAAGAAAGAAAGAAAGAAAGAAAGAAAGAAAGAAAGAAAGAAAGAAAGAAAGAAAGAGAAAGAAAGAAAAGAAAGAAAAATTAATTGAGACTCAGAAAGGTCATATACAACTTACCTAAAAACTGGTAACAAGGAACTGGTAGAAGCAAGATTTGAAGTCAGGTGGTCCAAGCAGTGCAGTCTAGCTTCATAGTCATCTCCTTCTGCCTGACCTATGTGTCACACACTCTTCTACTAGGGCACCTGTAACTTTTTATTAGTTTTTCTCTGTCTCCTCTTATCAGTCTTGGAGCCCATCTTCTTATCACCATTAGGGCAAATGTTGAATAAATGCTTGTCAAATACACTGACCACCACTAAGCCAACTTCAATTGAAGATTTTTACCTTCATCAAAAGAAATTATTTCTTTGTTCATTGATGCAAGGTCAAACTAACTGGTTTTCTCCTGGACATTTAAAAACATATGTTAATGTCTATAGTTACTGATGGTGTTGACCTATGACATTACTCAAAATCACTTAAAATAGACATGAGCCTAGAGGATCATTGAGAGCCTAAGATGCTTGCCCACATTTAATGAGACCCTAGCAATTTACTGTTCTAGTCACAAGGATTATACTACAAGTGTGACAATTGTGACACTTTCTTAATTGTTTTCCCACCATTTAATTTATGCCTTATTGAAATAAAGTATGAATCCCTTTTATTCACAAATGACAAAATTTGAGTCTAATAAATATTTTTAAGGCATTGTCTCCCACTCTCTCCACAGAATGGAACCTCATTTAAACAGCCTAAGTGCCCATCAGTGGATGAGTGGATCAAAAAAACTGTGGTACATTTACACAATGAAATACTACATAGCAGAAAGAAAGAAGGAACTCCTACCTTTTGCAATAGCATGGTTGGAACTAGAGAGTATTATGCTTAGTGAAATAAGCCAGGCAGCAAAAGATAAATACCATATGATCTCACCTAATACAGGGGACTAATGAACAAACAGACAAGCAGAAAGAACCAGAGAAATGGGGTATAAAAGGACAGAATGACTGTGACCAGAGGGAACTGGGTAAGAGAGAGGAAGGGAGGAAGGGATAAAAGGGTAGGATTTAGATGAGGAACTAATGTGAAAGACCCATGGACATGGACAAGGAGGTGGGGATTGACTGTGGAAGAGTGGAGGTGGGATAGGAAAGAACAATGGTGGGAAAATGAAACAATTGTAATACAACAACAATAATAAATAAATAATAAAAATAGTTTTTACAGATGTAATTAATGAAGATGAGGTCATTCTGGAGTAGGATGGGCCTTTACTCCAATTGTGTTTCACAACTGATGCCCCTAAAATAAGAGAAGACAGACATAAACACACAGGTAGAGAGAGCACTATGTGAGGACAGAGGCAGAGGGTGAAGGGTGGCATTTACAAGCCAAGGAGTGTCAAGGGACACTAAAGATTGCAGCAATACTAGAGACTAAGGAAAGGTGGGGAAGGGACAACAGAATATTCCCTACAGAATTCAGAGAGAGCACAGCTCTACCAACACCTAATTTCAGACGTGTAGCCTCAAGAATTGTAAGAGAATAAATTACTGTTGTTTTAAGCCACCAAGTTTATGTTACTTTGTCACAGCAGCCCTAGAAAACTAATCACTACTCTTGGATAATAAATAGTATCATTATTTACTACAGGATCATTAAGGGATTAAACAACAGAAAGCATACAAAGAGTTTAACAGTGCTGGCACGTAGAAAATATGGGTTGGAACAAAAATAGGTTTATTGTTGTTAATATGGAAAACAATACTATAATTAATAAATAACACTATAAGAATAAACTGTATTTTGTGTACTCACAACTGCAAACCTACTTTTAACCCAGCCTGTATTCAGGAAATATTAGCTATTGTATTCAATGTGTTATTAATAATTTTATTCTGTAAAATATAATAGGAATTACATGTAACTCTTTCAGAAAGAAACATTATGCAACCCCCACCCAATCTTTTAACTTAAAAGGTTAAAACACATGGCACCTTCCTATGCAAGAGCCTCTCCCAGTAATGGTAACTTAGCAGCACACCAAGGATTCAGATGTGTTTGCCTAGACATTAGATTAAGCTTTAGGGAAACTTTGGTTGACAACACTTAGATTTCTTTGTCTGGAAGTGGAAGACAGACCAAGTCAATAGGCATCCCTCACACTTTCTAAAAAAGAACCATCAATCTTGGCCTAGGTGACTATCACATTGAACATTTTCAGGCAGCATTTTCAACCTTGGAGGTTTGGGCAACCTGCCAGTAATGAAGATGTATTAATGCTTAATGCAGCTTAATGTAATAGGTGTCATGTTCATAATTTACAGAAGCTCTTTCTAAAGCATTAAATTCATTTATACTCCTTAAAAGCTACTCAATCGTAGGGGGCTTGGTTTGGTAGGGTTTCTTTTTTAGGATCAAATGATATATAAATTGTTAACATATCCAAACTCATCCATTAGTGCATGTGAAAGCAATAAATGTGCCAAAGTAGCAATAACATGATCAAGGAAAGTCATTGTGGTCATTAGGGCTGAAAGGGTTTCATTTATGGCCCTGGGAAAGAGAATGAAGGCTATAAAATAGACCCAGGAGCTTCCACTGACCAGGGACCCTGCCTCATTATGCTCAGATAAAAATAAACAAAATACATATTTTAGGTGTTCAAAAGTGGCAATGAGTTTTGCCATTTGTTTTATAGTAAGTTGTTCTTCCTGCTTCCATCTGAAACTTTGAGAAAAGAAAATGAAATGGATTGATGAGGGCTTCACACCCCAAGTGTCTAACAGTAGAATATTGATTGACCTCTTGGTAAATAACTCTAAACAAAACAGGGGGCACAACTAATGAGAGCCCTTACTTGCTGGACAGATCAGGAAGGTCAAGAATTGATGGAGTTATAAATTCTAGCCCCACATTCCAAAGTAGCCTCAGGATCAACATACGGATAAGAAGAAACTATAATTTTGTATATTTGATTAAGGAACCACTATCTATTACTCTTTTATGATCTGCTGACATTCACCATTACCCACATCCACGTGAGTCAAGTTCTTGCCCCCATCAAAAAAAAAAAAAAAATTGCAGAATTCCAAGAAGCTCTGCAAATGTAAGGTAGGAATCAAAGTAATAAAAAATTTTGAGTAAAATTATTCTAACTAAATTAGTGCTTCTCAACTCTTGGTATAATTAGAATCACCTGAGAATTTTAATAAATTACCAATATCTGGACCACACTCCAGTTAATTAAATTTCTAGGGTGGGACTTGGCCATCACTTGTTTTAACGTTCTCCTGGGAATTTTCCTGTACAACCAATATTAAGAACCACTAATTTAACTATTATAAAAGTTCTAAGTAAAGATGATAGAATACATTTAGTCATTTTTTTAATTTATTGTTCACATGGAGCAATGTGTTGCAGGCATTCAGTGCTTGCTTAAGTCAGCCCTTAAGAACTTGACAGTCTGTTCAACCTCCTCTGCTGGAGGCTTCTGAAATCAAGAAGTACCCTCCATTCAGGAGTCATGTCAGTGGCTGAAAAGCCAGTCTTAAAAGTGTAGTTTATTCTCCAAGTAAAGCTCTCTTGTTGATATCAGGGTACCTGCCTTTCCTCAGTTCACTAAGCATGCCAGGTCCTGCCATGGCAATGGCCTTCACTTCCCTGGACAGCTGGAATAATGATCAGCAGAGATTTTGCTATGGAAGGACCTACTGAAGATGTAGCTCTTAACTCCTGTTTCTCTATGAAAGTTAGACTAATCTTCAAGGCAGAGGAGCTAAGATCAGAAGTCTTTGCTGAGCACTGTCTGAATAAGGGTGGGGCAAGGGGCAAATACAGGGGTTGGAAGACTTCTAAGTAAAATTCAGACAGCCCACTAGAGGATCAGGGAGTAAGTATTATCTAACCACCTCTAATTAAGTCATGTCATGTAGCCAGATTTGACTTGGAGAAAGAAATGCCTACAGTAATTGCATTTAGTTCATTGTGTAGCATGCTCCCAATCATAACTGCTAATTCAATTGTACGTTCATTCTGCCAGCTCATTGCCATTAAGCACACATTTAATTACTTCAATAAAGAATTAATATGCAGCACACAAAAGGAAGGACAGAAGACTGTGCCAAAACACACAGCTGCCCCAGCGTTTAGCCCAGAGATAAAACAAGAATATCACTGGGCAGCATAATCCTGCTCCAAATACATCATTATTAGATGAACATTCCAGACTTTTATTTTCATGCTTGTTATGCACCATTCCACATGCATACATTTCTGTAGCACCAGAAAGAGCTGTAACAGGCAACCGACAGCTTTCCATTGTTGTCTCAATCATGCAACCCCCACCCACCTTGTCTTCCTCCAGGCTTCTAAGGTTGCACTTGTCTGGTCTCCAGGCAAAAGCTTACTGTCCCTACATTACAACATCCTGAGATAAGGACCCTTGCTTGACATTGCTCCTGGCTGTGCTGCAAACAAGTGACAAACCTGGCATGTATGAAAGGAGAGGGAGAACAACAAAGCCAGAGCTCTCGATTCCCAGCCTCCTCCCAACACCACCTCAAAGGACAGCCCATCAATTCTCCAGGATGTACACAATCATTATTGCAGGGGAAAAACAAAGACCAGTGTCAATTGTGCAATGTTATAAAGCAGTCCCTCAAATTAAAATCATGTACCTAACTGCATCTGATGGCAGAAGCTATTTAGCAGTGATATTTTACGGAAAGGCAATGAAAAGCAATAACCGCTTTATTTAATGTATCTGTTCAATCCAGCTGCCCTGGATAGGCCTTAATAGAAGCTGTCGATCAATGTCAGGCCCTTAAAAATAACTGCACCAGACTGCAATAAACATGAAGGAAAGATAACTAGAACTACTGATCAGCCTCTTGTTACCTTTCTTGCACCCAGAGATTTGTTATTTGCTTATACTGCTCATAATAGCTGGGTCAATGATTATCATCTCACCCACCTGGTATTCTGATGCACACACCAGGCTGGAGCATGAGAGGGAAGGAGAAGCAACATTGGGAGAGGAGGGAGGAAGAATAAATTGAAATGTATAAAAAGGTAAGGTATAATGAAAGAAAGTTTGTTCAGGACATGTGAAGTTAAACTCCTAAAGCAAGCATTCTGGCACCCTTGTTTAAAATGCTAGCTAGCATCACCCTTCCTTTCTTTATCACATCTTGACAGGTCTTCCCTTAAGACTAATTAAATAGTCTCAGTGTCTTTAACAAGTCCTTCTGAAACTAGAAAGACACTGAGAAGAACTATAGCCAGGACCACCCACCTCAACCATGTGTTCACTGGTCCTCTCTATTCATCCACCATGAATGGTGGTGCTTGCAGCATTCTTTCCATTTTTGTCTTCTCCCTGTCCTTACACAAGTTCATCCACTCTTGTGTCCTTACCACCTATAACAGGTTGGCAAGCTACAACCCATGGGCTAATCTAGTCCATAGCCTGTTTTCTAACATTTTATTGGAACATAGACACATCCATTTATTTAGGATTTATCCTTGGCTGCTATAATGATAAGATGGCAGTTGAGTAGTTATGGCAGATACTGAATTGCCCCAAAGCCTGAAATATTTACCTAACACTTTTTAGAAAAAGTTTCCTGACCCCTAATCCATATATAAATCACTTCTAAATAAATGATAGATAGATATAAATAGATAATAGATGATAGATGATAGATATATAGATGATGGATAGATGATAGACAAATTGATAAATAAGATGGATATCTCTAGTACAGATGTTTCTTCTCATCTCTAGACCTATCTTTCCATCTGCCCTCTACCCACTCTCTCCATCTGGTTGTCTATGTACAACTCACCTGTAATAGATCCAAAATCTAATTAATGTTATTTTTTTCCAAACCTACTGTGTCTCTTTATTTTGCATCTCAAGTAATGGCCTCACCATCCTTTAAGCACCCAGATGAAAAAGCTGAGTCATCTTCTGCATAAACTTTACTTTACTTTACTTCTCTATTTCCTTCCTCACCCTTCCAATCAGCCATACCCGTCCCACTCTGTCACTGAAATGTACCTCAGATGCATCCTATCCTGACTGTTTAAAGATGCTGCCTTTGTCTATTTGGCCCTTTCCATTTTCATGGACTTTCACTATAGCCTAACCAGTCTTCCTACCCAGCTCCTTTTCTACCCTACCCCTACCAGAACTATTTTTCAAATACACAGATATAATTAAAAGAATTAAAATTATTTATTTAACATTAAGTACCTTCCAGGCATTGTTCCAAATACTTTCCATCTATTTATTTACACTCCTATTTTCATCCCCATAAGGAAACTGGGGCTTTGAAAGGTTTTATGAACTGGCTGAGGCCACATACTTTTCAAATCATTACACTGGGTCTTTAACTCAAGGTCATTGGCCTATAAAGCCAAAACAATTATAAAAAGCCTTCAAAATTATAATGCTTTTCCCACATTTCAGAAATCTTCAATAAGAAAAAGCTAACCATAATTCATATGGCATTCAAATTGTCACTTTTTCTTTCTAGGTGTTCCCCCATCACACACTATCTAAAGTCCCTCTCGATGGGTACTAATCCATGAATATATTATGTGATTATGCAGTTAATGGTCTACCCACCCCCATATTGATGTTCCCAGACCCCCATACCTACTCCAACATCCCTTGCAGAATTAGTGTTTCTTCCCTAGTGCTCCTACACTACTTCAGTTATCCTGCAGGACAAATGTACTATATTGAAGTGTATGGATCTATGCTTCCTAAGATATATTCCAGATCTTAAAAAGGGAAAACTGGTACTTGTCCAGGGTCATAGTGCTACTAAGTTGAGTCCAGAACTTGAACTTGGGAAATCTGAAGTCAGAGTTCATGCTTTTCACCATTATACAACACTGAATTGCTATGCTTTGTCTACATCTCCTTCATTAGGGCCCAGATCAGTCTATATAGAAAGCCCCACTAACTGCAGTTTTAGCTACTCATGGTTAACATGGTCCAAAAATATAAAATAATTCCAGAAATAAATAGTTTATAAATAAATTGCTCACCATTCTAAGTACAGTATCATAAAATTTAGTGGCATCCAGCTCTGTTCCACCTGGGATATGAATCATCACTTTGTCCAGCATAGCCACACTGTTTATGCTACCCACCTTCTAGTCTTCTCTGCCACCAGATTGACTTACTGATGGCCTCAAAGCATCAGATTAGTTTAAACTTTATGACAGGTATGTGTATATAGGAAAAAAACATAGTAGATATAGGGTTCAGTACAATCTGCACTTTCAGACATCCACTAGAGGCCTTAGAATGCATCCCCCACAGATAAGGAGGAACTCTTGTATTTCAATTATTGCTTTAAATGTCTATCCTCAAAGTCCTCTTCTAGATGTGAGCTCCTATAGGCCATATCTAAAGAAACATATCTGATTCGTCTTTGTGTGCCCAGCACCTTGCACAATACCCAGAACAGACTCAATAAATTGTTGTTAAATAATTCTTTGAATATCAGTGTTCTTCAGGAGACCTGAAGTAAGGAGATGATGGGGGTTTTGATAATTCAATGATGTGCCTGTCACACAAAAAATAGATACCTGACTGGTGGTTCATGGATTGGTGCCAGCCTGCAAACCCAAAGGTTGCTGGTTTGATTCCCCAGCCAGGGCACATAACCAGGTTACAAGCCAGGTCTCCAGCCAGGTCCTTAGCTGGAGGCAGGTGAAGGGCAACCATACATTGATGTTTCTCTCCCTTTCTTCCTCCCTCCCTGCCCTTCTCCCTCAAAATAATGAATAAAATCTTTTTTAAAAATAGATGATCACAAACAGTAAATGGACACTGTAGTATTCATTTGTTTATTTTATTTTTATTGCTTATTCTATTATAGTTGTCCCATGTATTCTTAGCAGATAGAACCGTGGTCCTAAATTCTAGGCTTAATTTCTACCTTTCATTTGCTCTAGGGGCTGGATGCATCATTGCACTTTTCTATTACCTCCTGTATAACATAAGATTTACTTTACCAACGTTCTAAAGTTTTAGGAGTTTGCAAACAATGTGTTGTTGCTTAATTTAAAGTATAAAAACACAGAAACACCAATTCATAAGAACCTATGCACACCTATGTTCATAGCGGCACTATTTACAATAGCCAGGTGCTGGAAACAGCCTAAGTGCCCATCGGTGGATGATTGGATCAAAAAACTTTGGTACATTTACACAATGGAATTCTATATGGCAGAAAGAAAGAAGGAACTTGTACCCTTTGCAACAACATGGATGGAACTGG